>WEIT01018849.1:39670-51332 GCA_013389985.1 Dryoscopus gambensis | reverse complement strand
TGGGAAGGACACAGGATGGAAAGGACAGGAGGGACATGCAGGGACGGGGACAAGGAGGGACGTGGAAGGACAGGAGGGACATGGAAGGACAAGGAGGGACACGGAGGGGCGGGAGGGACACAGGGGGCAGGAGGGACATGGAAGGACAAGGAGGACGGAAGGGGCCACAGAGGGACACGGAGGGCGAGAGGGACATAGAGGACGAGGGACATGGAGGGACAGGCAATGACACAGAGGGACACGGAGAGATTGGAGGGACACAGAGGGGCAGAGCCGAGGCGGGAAGGGCCCGGCCGGGCGCGCCGGTGTCACCTGAGATGCGGGAGCCCCCGAAGGGCTGCTGGGCCACCACGGCGCCCGTGGACTTGTCGTTGATGTAGAAGTTGCCGGCGGCGTTGCGCAGCAGCCTCCGGGACTCCTCGATGACTTTCCTGGGCAAGGACAGGCACGGCCCTGAGCACGCCCCAGGACCTGCGGCTCCCAAAGAGCCACCAAAACTGGCCAAAGAGGAGTTTGTGCTTCCTCGAGAGGGGTTTGTGTTTCCTGGTGCACAACCCCAGGCCTCGTGGGTTTCACACACACACGGCTCCTTCCTGCGTTATCCCTGCTTTGGGGTTTTTGTTCAGTTTCTTTCTCTATTTAAGTTTTGTGCTGATAAAATGAAGGACGTTATCTCTCATTGTCCAGGGAAGCTGTGGCTGCCCCAGGCCAGGCTGGATGGGGCTTGGAGCACCCTGGGACAGTGGAAGGTGTCCCTGCCCGTGGCACTGGATCACCCTTAAGGTCCCTTCCACCCCAAACCATCCCAGGATTCTGGGATAACTTTTGGGTGATTCCCTCTGAGGCTACCCTGCTCTTTGCCCTCCCCCTGCTAAGCGGGCCATGGGTTCACCCCCACCATGCTCCAAACATTCCTTTGGGATAATTCCTTCCCGAAAAAACAGCTTTTTTTGGGCTAAGAAACCACTTTCAAAGCGTCCCTTTCCCTCCTTGCAGGAGGAGCACGAAAAGCAGCACGAGCGTTGTGGGAAATGCTCCTTCCTCCTCGGGAGAGAAGGAAGATCCACGGCTCACTCCAGACGGGGAGAGCATCCCCGGCTGCTTTTCGGGGGAATTTTGGGGATTTTGGGACTCACTTCTCCTGGGCGAAGACCGCCCCCGTGAGGCCGTAGGGGGTGGTGGTGTCGATGAGCTCCAGCACCTCCTTGTAGCGATTTTCGGGATACACAAAAACCGTCAGGATCGGCCCGAATATCTCCTGGGAGCACAAAGAACACCACAAACCATCAGGATCGGTGCCAAAACATCATCATAAACCATCAGGATCGGCCCAAAAAATAACAAAATCCATGAGGATCAGGCCCAAAATCTCCTGGGAGCCCAAAGAATGATGCAAACCATGAGGATCCACCCAAAAACAACACACCCTGTCAGGGTCAGCCCCAAAGTCTCCTGTGCAGCCCAAAGAATGACACAAATGGTCAAGATCAGCCCAAAAATCTCCTGGGAGCCCCAAAGAACGACATGAACCGTGAGGATCAGCCCCAAAAAAACCACACAGCCGTCAGGATTGGCCCAAAAAACAACACAAACCACGAGGATCAGCCCCAAAAACAACACAAACCACGAGGATCGGCCCCAAAAACAACACAAACCACGAGGATCGGCCCCAAAAACAACAAAACCCGTGAGGATCGGCCCCAAAAACAACAAAACCCGTGAGGATCGGCCCAAAAATCTCCTGTGAGCCCAAAGAACAACACAGGCTCTGAGGATTGGCCCAAAAAACAACACAAATCATGAGGATCAGCCCAAAGAACAACACAAATCGTGAGGATCGGCCCCAAAACCTCTTGTGAGCCCAAAGAACAACACAGCCCGTGAGGATCGGCCCAAAAAACAACAGACCCTGTGAGGAGTGGCCCAAAAATCCCCTGTGAGGCCAAAAACCAACACAAACGGTGAGGATGGGCCCAAAAATCTCCTGTGCAGCCCAAATAACATCACGCACTGTGGGGATCGACCCCAAAAAAAACCACACACACACACCCCACAAGGATCAGGCCAAAAATCTCCTGCGAGCCCAAAGAACAATGAGGGTCAGGCCAAAAATCTCCTGCAAGCCCAAAGAACAATGAAGGTCAGGCCAAAAATGTCCTGCAAGCCCAAAGAACAATGAGGGCCAGGCCAAAAATCTCCTCCGAGCCCAAAGAACAATGAGGGCCAGGCCAAAAATCTCCTCCGAGCCCAAAGAACAATGAGGGCCAGGCCAAAAATCTCCTGTGAGCCCAAATAACTACACACCCTGAGAAGATCGACCCAAAAAACAACACACGCCACGAGGACCAGCCCAAAAATTCTCAGTGCAGCCCAAACAACAACAAAAACCGCGAGGATCAGCCTGAAAAACCACACAAATCTCGAGCATCGGCTCAAAATACCAACGAGGATCAGCGCCAAAAATCCCCTGAGCAAACCCAAACAACTACACACCCCACGAGGATCAGCCCCAAATACTCCCAAAAACCTCCTGTGCAAACCCAAACAACTACACACCCCACGAGGATCAGCCCCAAATACTCCCAAAAACCTCCTGTGCAAACCCAAACAACTACACACCCCACGAGGATCGGCCCCAAATACTCCCAAAAACCTCCCGTGCAAACCCAAACAACCACACACCCCACGAGGATCAGCCCCAAATACTCCCAAAAATCTCCTGTGCAGCCCAAACCTCGGGATCGGCCCCAGGAAGGAGGCCCTGCCCCAATCACCTCAATCACAAACAGATCCATCCCTGCAGGAACCCATCCCGCAGCAGCTCCCCCGCGCCCCGCAGGGGTTTTGGGGTGGGGATCCCCCCTTCCAGCAGCTGCTCCCACCTCTTTCATGATGGGGTCCTGCGGGTCCTTGCTCTCCACGATGCAGGGCTCCACGAAGTAGCCCACGCTGTCGTCGCAGCCGCCGCCCGCCAGCACGGTCAGGCTGGGCGAGCTCCGGGCGTGCTCCAGCCACTTCTTGATCCGCGCGAAGGACTTGGGGAGAAGGGGACGGCGGGAGAAGAGTGAGCTCGGGGGTCTGGAAGGGGGTTTTGGGGGTCTGGAAGGGGGTTTTGGGGTCTGGAAGGGGGTTTGGGTTGTTCCCCTCAGGGATAGGCCGCTCCTGGCGCCCTCCTGGCTCAGGAGGGGGAGTGGGAGCTGGGAACGCGCACAAAAAATACTCGCATCCAGGGTAGTTTCTGAGGGGAAAAACCCCACTTTTCAAGAGCAGGACATGCAAAAAAATCATGTCCAGGATGATTTCTGAGGGAAAAACCCCACTTTTCAAGACCAGGACACCCAAAAAACTCACGTCCAGGGCAATTTCTGAGGGAAAAGCCCCACTTCTCAAGAGCAGGCCATGCAAAAAACCTAATTTCCATGGTAATTTCTGAGGGAAGAACACCACTTTTCAAAACCGGGGCACAGAAAAAACTCACATCCAGGGTAATTTCTGAGGGAAAAACCCCACTTTTCAAGAGCGGGGAATGCAACAAACTCATGTCCAGGATGATTTCTGCGGGAAAAACCCCACTTCTCAAGAGCGGGGAATGCAACAAACTCATGTCCAGGATGATTTCTGAGGGAAATACCCCACTTTTCAAGAGCTGGACACGCAGAAAGGTCATGTCCGGGATAATTTCTGAGCACAAAACCCCACTTCTCATGAGCAGGCCATGCAAAAAACCCAATTTCCATGGTAACTTCTGAGGAAAAAACACCATTTTTCAAGACCGGGGCAGACAAAAAACTCATGTCGGGGATAATTTCTGAGGGAAATACCCCACTTTTCAAGAGCTGGGCATGCAGAAAAGTCATGTCCAGGATGATTTCTGAGGGGAAAACCCCACTTTTCAAGAGCTGGGCACGCAAAAAACTCATGTCCAGGATAATTTCTGAGGGAAATACTCCACTTTTCAAGAGCAGGGAATGCAACAAACTCATATCCAGGATAATTTCTGAGGGGAAAGCCCCACTTCTTAAGAGCAGGGCACACAAAAAATTCATGCCTAGGATGATTTCTGAGAGAAAAACCCCACTTTTCAAGACCGGGGCACACAAAAAACTCAGGTCCGAGATAATTTCTGAGGGAAAAACCCCATTTTTCAAGAGCGGGGCATGCAAAAATCTCATGTCCAGAATGATTTCTGAGGGAAAACCCCACTTCTCAAGAGCAGGCCATGCAAAAAACCTAATTTCCATGGGAATTTCTGAGGGGAAAACGCCACTTTTCAAGACCAGGGCACGCAATGCTCAGCTGGTACTCAGCTTTAGCTGGCCACCGATGCCCCCACTTTGCTGCCAGCACCAAACCCCACACTGCGGGAGCCCAGTGCTGTTCTGAGCTCACCTTGTCATCGATCACCGCCGAGAAGAAGGTCTGGAAGTCCTGGGTGGGCTGTGGGGAGGCAGAAAGGAGGGGACGTGAGCACACCCTGCGCCTCAGAGCTCCCTCGGGAGCCGGGGGAAGCCCCAATTCCCCCAAAAACCCTTCCCCGCGTCCGAGGAGCTCCCCTTCCCACTGAAGAGCCGGCCCAGCCCTCCCTGCAGACTCCGGCTACAAGTTAATTTCTAATCACGGCCAGAAGCTGAGGGGGGCTCGGAGGGGCGGTGGGGGGAGCAGCCGGGGATGAAAAGCTCGGTTCAATGGGAATTAGCAGCCAGTTACCGCAGCCCCTAATCCCATCAGCCTCCCGCTGAGCCGCAAAGCCCTTCAGCAGCCCGGCAGCTCCGCTCACATCTCCCACTTTGATCTTCCCGTGCTCCTCCAGCAGCTTCTCTTTGATGTGGGGCCACAGCGAGGCCGGGGCGTAGAGCCGGGAGCAGGCGGAGCACTTCTGGCCGCCGAACTCGAAGGCCGAGCGCAGGGTGGCGTTCACGGCGCTGCCCACGTCGGCCGAGCTGTGCACCACGTGGAAGTTCTTCCCTCCGCACTCTGGGCGTGGACGGGGAGGGAAAAGGGACAGGGGAGGAGCTGTGAGGGTGTGGCAGCTCCGGAAAGGGGCTTCGGGCTCGCCCTGCCTGGGCCGGGTTCTGGGGGGAACGGGGAGAGCCGCGATCCCCGGGGGCACAGCCCTGGAGCAGGCGGATAGAACCCACGGGAAAACAGGCTGGTAAATAAGTCATGGAAGAGCGGGCTTACAAAATTCATGGAGGAGCAGGTGGATAAAACTCATGGAAGAGCAGGCTGATAAAACCCATGGAAGGGCAGGCGGATAAAACCCATGGAAGGGCAGGTGGATAAAACCCATGGAAGGGCAGGTGGATAAAACCCATGGAAGGGCAGGTGGATAAAACCCATGGAAGGGCAGGCGGATAAAACCCATGGAAGGGCAGGCGGATAAAACCCATGGAAGGGCAGGCGGATAAAACCCATGGAAGGGCAGGCGGATAAAACCCATGGAAGGGCAGGTGGATAAAACCCATGGAAGGGCAGGTGGATAAAACCCATGGAAGGGCAGGTGGATAAAACCCATGGAAGGGCAGGCTGATAAAGCCCATGGAAGAGCAGGCTGATAAAGCCCACGGAAAAGGGACCAACCTAAATTCCCCAAACTTTGGGACTCCAAACTCTGGGACTCCAACCACCACCTCCCACCCAAGCGCCAGCTCCCCGCCCCAAAATCCCATCCCGTGCCACTTCCACAACTCTGAATATCTGGCGATTTCCCGCGCCCTCTGCCCACGGGGACAGGAATCCTGACCCCCTCCTCCCCAGGCAGAGGAGAAGCCGCCCCCTCAGCCCTGCATCCCCCCAAAAAGGTGGGAGGAGAGGCCGGTACCTCCGGCCAGGCGCGGGAAGTTGCGGTAGCGATCCAGGTTCTCCGAGACCTGCTTCCAGAGCCGCTTGAAAGTCCTGGAAGAGGAGGGAGGAGCTGGTCAGGGCACTCCTGTCTCTGCACACAGGGAAAGGATGCACCCTGATGGGAAACTGGAACCCTCCAAAAAAAGGGAAAAAAGGGATGCCCTGCCCAGGGAAGTGGGAACGGCAGCACAGGTATCAAAGCGAAGGCTCCCCACAGCAACCCCACGGTTTTAAAAATAAACTGCTGCAGTCCCAGGGAAGAGCACGGAGTGAGCATCCAGAAGTTTCTGTTCCTCCCCTTTCCCCCCTTCCTTTCGGGCCTCGCTGTGACAAACCCCTCGGCTGGAAAACAATAAAAATGGTAATGGCCTCGCAGCGGGAGGCACAGCCACAAACACCGAGTTATGAGCTCCCCACCTTCCCAGCCCGGTGCTCACCCGAGCGTGGCCTGGCCCTGGAGAGGGATCCCAGGGTTTGACAGCCCGTGGGGACCCCTCAGCACCACTGACACCCCAAGAGAGACAGCCTGGGGGTGCAAACCCACCTGGGGTACAAATTCACCCGGGGGGAAACCCCACCCGGAGCAGCCCTGGAAGTGTCACTGCCAGTCTGGCTGTCCCTGCGCCCCGAGTTTGGCCCCAGAGCTAAAAGCACTCCCCCAGCAGCACAAAAACCCGGCTCAGACGATTCTGTCGCCAGTTCTAACCCCTATTTTGATATAACCGTGCAACCACGTCCCGCCGGCTGTAGCCGCCCTTCCCAGCGCCGGCCTGGCATTCCCAGGAACACGGGGGGAGCCCCCAGCCCCGCTCCCTGCCCGGCCACCCCTGCCCCAACCTACGGCACGCTGCCGGTGAAGTTGAGGCCGCAGAAGTGCTCGGAGCTGGTGACGGTGTCCCCGAACTCGGGGCCGTCCGAGGGCACGAACTGCACCACGTTGGGGGGCAGCCCGGCCTCCAGCAGGATCCTGTAGACGGCATAGCTGGACAGCAGGGCCGTGTCACTGGGCTTCCACAGCACCACGTTCCCCTGGGTAGAGCAGAAGAGAGCAGCTCCGTGAGGAACGGCTGAATTCCCAGGAAAACCGTCCCGGGGCGGTGGCACCTCGCGGCGATTCGCAGCCGCCTTCCCGCAGCGCCGGTGTGGGAAGGGAAGGGCCGGGCCTGCCCTGCTGGGCTGAAGGCACAAATCAACCCCCTTTTCTCTCCCCAGGTGGCTGTGCCAGCCTCCCTTCCCGGGGAGGAGCTCTGCCTTCCCCAAGAGGAGCGGCAAACAGGGCCCTGGTGTCGGGGCACAGCCCAGGAACGTGCTCCCGGTGTCACCAGCGCCGGGCCCGGGAGGCGTTCGTGCCAGGCAGGGCAGTGAAACCAAACCTCCAGCCCGGATGAACCGGGCACAAACAGCGCAAAGGGGCTGGAAAACTGCTCTGGTGACACCCCACCCCCTTGGCCCCGCGCCACAGCCTCCCTGCAGCCCCGCTGGGCTCCCTGCGGCTCCCGGTGCCCGCCCCGTGTCCCCGTCACACGGCCTGGCTTCCCCTGCCACACAGCCCTGGGGGGCTGGCCAGGGAGCGCTGGGTTCTGTCTCTGCTTTCCAGGGAGCTGCTGTGCAGGGAAAGCTCCTTCCTGGGCACAGCTCCGTCCTGGGCACAGCTCCTCTCCGGGCCCCTCTAATCCTTCCCGGGCACAGCTCCTTCCTGGGCACAGCTTTTAATCTGGGAATGTCACATTTAAAGCCATACTCGAGGTGCAGCATTTGAACCCGTCACTTGTGCAGGGCAGGAATGGGGTGGACAAGGAGAAGGGTGAGGCCAACACGGAGCTGGGGAAGATTTTTGGGGAAGAGAGGTCCCTTCCTGCCACCCTGCAGGAAGGGCACAGCTCCTTCCCGGGCACAGCTCCTTCCCGGGCCCCTCTAATCCTTCCACTCCAAACAGTGAGGGAAACAAACCACACTCTGCAAACACCTCCAGGCTGCCGGGAAACCCAGTCTCAACGCTGGACACAGCGCTCCCAGCAGCCTGGATTCCTGCTCCGATCCCGAGCAAATCCCGATCCCAGGAGTGCCTGCACGGATCTCTCCAGCTCTTTAGGGCACGAGCGGTGTCTAATCCCCTGCGAGGCGCGCTGTGGTGGCCACAACACCGTGGCTCTAATTAAAATCCCCCTATTAAGCGCCATTTTCTCCTAACTTTAATTCCAGGTGCCCCCTGCTGCCGAGCTTTTCACGGCAGCCGCTGATGTCCTGCTCCCTTCTGCTGCTGGCCCAGGGCAAGGCGGGGGATTCCACCGCCCTGCAGCATCCCGGTGGGAATTCATTGTCACACAGAGGAGGAGGAGGAGCTGGATGGGCCACGGGATGCCCCAGATCGTCCCTCAGAGCCGCCAGCTCGGGTCTGCCCCGTCCCAGCAGGGCTCATCCGCTCTGGGGTGAGCTCATCACCACATCTCCCAAAGCCAGGGGCCTCCCTCGGATCCTGGGGTGGGAGGAAGGGGCCTCTCTCCCCAGAAATCTTCCCAGCTCCGTGCTGGCCTCACCCTCTTCCTTGTGCCCCCCATTCCTGCCCTACACAAGTGACAGGTTCAAATTCCTCACTCAAATACGGCTTTAAAAGGGATGTTCCCAAATTAAAGGCTCTGTTCTCCAGCCTCCTCCACCTCCAGCTCTGCCGGAGGGCCCCTCTTTGGGGCCAGGAAGCAATCTGAGCCTAATTAGCAAAGAGCTGAGGACAATTTGTGGGTTTTCTTTTTCCCCAGTGCAACAATAAAATAATTATTCCTGGCCCAAATTCAGCAGGTAATTCCAGTCTCTCCCCAAAATCCACCCTGCAAAGGCAGGAGCTCCCGCGCTCCGCGGGGTGGGACACACAAATGGGGATGCACAGAAACGCTTTTTACCAATACTTTGATTTTTTTTGGATATTTTTTCACACCTGCTGGGCTCTCCTGTCTCCCACTTCGGTGCTCAACGCCAGGGCCACTACCTGCCCTTGCCTTCCTTGGCCAAACACACCCGCTGCACCCAAAAAGTGTCATCCCAGAGGAATTCGAGCAGCTACAAACTGGTTACACTTTCATGTCCTGACAGCACCCCCGAGCCCAGGTAGGAAACCAAACCCCTGCTGTGTTTATTCCCCACATCCCAAACCCAGCCTGGGAAGGAAAACCAAACCTGTGCTGTGTTTATTCCCCAGATCCCAAACCCAGCCTGGGAAGGAAAACCAAACCCCTGCTGTGTTTATTCCCCAGATCCCAAACCCAGCCTGGGAAGGAAAACCAAACCTGTGCTGTGTTTATTCCCCACATCCCAAACCCAGCCTGGGAAGGAAAACCACTTTGCTTCAGGACAAAAACCCCAGAAGGGCAGGTTTGGGCAGCCTGCGCTTTTCCAACACTTCCCCCATCACGCTGGAAATCCAGACACCGGCATGTCGCACCTTAATTAAAGCCAAACTGCTGATTGAGCCAAGGCGACCAACAGGCCCCCAGGCGTGGAACGGCCCCAGGGAGGCTCAGCTCACTCACCGCCCGTCCCAGCCCAGCTGAACCTGAGCGCCGGGGTCCCCCTGTCCCCCCCAGGCCCCCGGGACTCACCATCAGCGCCGGAGCCCCCGCCAGGTTGCCCCCGATGGCCGTGAAGTTGAAGGGGGACACGGCCGCCACGAAGCCCTGCGGAGGGACAGCGAGAAGGGAGCGTGGGGAGCCGCCCGCGCCCGCGGCGGGGGGCACAGAGGGGCTCGGCTCACCTCCAGCCCCCGGTACACCATGGAGTTGGTGCTGATGTCCACGCTGAGGGGCTGGCTCTGCTCCAGCTCCAGCGCGTACTTGGCGTTGAAGCGGAAGAAGTCGATGAGCTCGGCAGCGGCATCGATCTCCGCCTGGATCACGGTCTTGCCCTGCAGGGAGAGGCCGCGGGCTGTGATGGGAAGGGGGAATGCAGCAGCCAGAGCTGCAGCAGTGCAGTGCCGTCCGTGGGGTGCTTCTCCCTCTCCCAGGCTCAGTTCTCGAGGATGGGGCCTCACACTGACCCTGCTCCCAGGAGCTCCCAGCCTCCCTTCCCTCCTTTCTCAGCAAGGAGTGAGGATCACCCCGCATCCCCTCACAGCGCCCCCGCAGCCATTCCCACCGCCAAAAACCACCCCCTCAGCTCTTCCTGCCCTGTTCCCCCAGCTCCTCCAGCTCCCTCCAGCTCAGCCCAGCTTCACCCCTGCCCCCCGTACCTGCCCGACCATGGTCTTGGCCAGCACTTCTGCTCGCCGGGGCCCGCTCAGCATGTCGGCCGCCTTCAGGAAGATCTGCGCCCGGTCCTGCACCGGTTTCAGGTCCCACTCCTTCCTCGCTGCCAAGGCAGCGTTAATGGCCTTGTTAATGAGCTCCTGCGCAAGGAAAGGGGGAAAGGCAGCAAGGAGGAGCCTCGCCAGGTTCCTCTCCAGCGCCAGGCCGCAGGGAAGAGCGAGGGGTCACCCGCCCCCCAGGCACAAACCACCGGGGCCATCGCAACCCCGAATCTGCCGCTCCTGGTGAGGATTTGTTCCAGGATCCCTGGGGCTTGGAAAGGCTCCTGGAGCCTCCCTGCTCACCGAAGGCGTTTCCCTTGCTAAACCCAGGCAAAGTGCTGCTGCTTCCCCCCAAAACAGCCCGGAAGAGGGGGAGCAGAGAGGCGCACTCACCTTGCTGGCGTAGCAGTACTTGGCTACCTTGTGTGCATGGTTAAAGGGCTGCAAGGAGAGGAAAAGCCTCTGTAGGAAGCAGTCCCAGAGATCCTCCTGCAGGGACCCCCCTGCTCCCTTCTCCCCCATGAAATGGGAACCCCCCGACTCACCGAGAGCTGGTACCTCACCGTGGGTGTCCACACCTCCTCCCCGCCGATGACGCACGGGATGTCCTCGGTCTTGCCCTTCAGGTCAGCGAGGGCCTGGCAGAGAGGAGAACGTGGTGGGAGCAGCTCTCAGCCCCTCCAGCCGCCCTCCATCCCTCCTTCCCCCGGGCAAAGGGAACCTGGGAGCAGGCTCTGGGCACGGGGTGCCCGCAGGAGGCACGGCTGTCCCCACGGGGAAGGAGCAGGAGCTGGACAGGACGGGGTCGTCACACCAGGGAGAGCCTGAGGCTGCCGTGCAGCACCGGCAGCACAGCCTGGGGCCCCTCCAGCCCCAAAAATCCCCAAATCCCCGCACTGGTACCTTCTGGAGTGCCGCTCGCTCGGGGCTCCCCGGCTTGAACTCCAGGATGGGCTCGTTGGTCACCTGGATGGCCGGGCGGTGCTGCCATCTCCGCCTGGGGCAGGGGCAGGACAGGCGCTGCAATCCCCGCGTTCCCCGCTCCCCTCAATCCCGGGGACTCCTCAGCCCCAGGCTGCCCGGCCAAACCCGCCCTGCTCCACCCCTGCCGCTGCACGGGGACGCCAGAACCGAGCCCGGAGCTCTCCCCCAGCCCACCATCCCTCCTCCTCGCTCGGGAAGAAGCGCTGGGAGAGGCGTTTTTAAGGGACCAGGCGCGGGGTGAGCTCCGGATCGACCCGGGCTGCTCCAACATCCCCACGCTCCGCCGGCTCCTGGCAAAGTCCAGCGGGCAAAAGCCGGCCTGGCACCTCTGAACCTGCCCCGGGAACAGCTCGACCTTGGCAGCTTTCCAGCCCCACGTGCGTGTTACGTTGTCCAGCTCAGCGATAACGCCCGAAAAAAGGAGGGAAATGGGAGAAAAAAGGAGGGGGAAAGGAGAAAACGAGGGGGAAAGGGTGAGAGCAAGGGGGAAAGGTGGGGGCAGGGAAAAAGGGGGGAGAAAAAAGAAAACAAGGAGAAGAGGAGACGACAAGGGGGTAA
>WEIT01018849.1:8050-36517 GCA_013389985.1 Dryoscopus gambensis | reverse complement strand
GCCACAGAAACGACCCAGGTTTGAAGCCACCCCAGGGCTTGTTTCAAGCATTAACATCATCGTTTCCCAAAAAATTGGAGCTGGCCGGACCCACTCAAAGGGACACAATTAAAGTTCCACAAAAAAAAGCTTGAAATCAAGCGCCAGGGTGGCAACACCGAGGGCAAAGACCTTTAAAACCTGGGTGTTCCCCTGCAGGCGAGTCCTGGAGCCGTGCAAAAGGATAAAAAAACCCCCAAAAGTCCCGAAGCCAAAGGTGGAAAATCCTCACTGGGGTGTTCCTGCCTCGTGGAAGCGCTGGGATGTCTTAATCGAGCCGGGATAAATCATTCCTTGAACATCCAGCTCTAAAATGAAGCACTCGAACGTGAAGCAGAGCCCTCCCAGCGCCGCAGCTCTTCCAACACAAACATCCTTCCCCGAGCTCCCAGAGCCAAGGGAAACACCAGGAAGGAGCTGCGGGAGCACCCACGGCTTTTCCTCGGCCAAGCCCCGGCCCGGGAGCCAGCTCCTGTTTTTGCTGGCAGGAACGATTCCGGAACAGAAAATTAATATAATCTCGCTTTAGAAGCAGCTTTAGGTGCACATTCAGGCCCGATTCCCGGCCGCTGTTTTGTTTCGTTGAGTTAATCCCAATTTCTACAGGTACAGACAAATATAATTCGTCCTCCAGGCTGGGGCAGATTTTAACCCCTGTCCTGCTGTGCTCCTGGGGTTCAGGAGGTCCTGACCCTTTCCAGGAGCAGGGAATAAAATCACAGGGAAGCAGCAGCGATTCCGCAGAGGCAGAGAAGCTGCTGAGCCCGTGGGAAGGAGGAAGCGACCCGTGAGTGCTCCACAGCCAAACCTGTCCCGATTGTTTCCACGCTGCCTCTCGGAACCATCAGAGAGTTTGGGGGTCCCATCAGAGCAGAAGAGGCTTTACAAGGGAGCGATTGCATCTGCTAACAGAAGTCTGTTTGCACTTTAAAAACCTCTAATAAAAATAGAATATATACTGTGTTTTTATAAATAGCTTACACATTTAGCTTAGATGAGTTTCACTACATTCCCCTCCCAAACACTTTTTTTTTTAAAAGAATTTTGCTTTTTTTTTGTTGTGTGAACTAAGATGATCGTCACTAAGTCTTTGAAAAACATGTTTGTACCACATTATTCTTTAAAACATTAGTACCACATTATTCTTTGGACATTTTTGAACAACATGCATCCACAAACTGCCATTTGTTTACTGAAAACATTTTTGTACAAACCCAGTTTAGGAATTTGATCTGTTATTACACTGCTAACGAGCAAAAAAATTTGCTTCCTTGAAATCCCCTTTTAAAAAATGAGGAACGATGAGGAGGATTTTCTGACTGTAAATCTAAAAAAGTGTCAATATGACACCGCATTAGGAATAGAAAATAAAAAATAAAGTATTTACAGCTTTACAAAGGAAAAAAGAAAGAGGTCATCAAAATCATTTCCAGCATTTTTACAATTAAATTCCATTTTTTTTCTTTTTTTTCCCTCTGGCAAGCTTTGATCTGGTTTCTGGAGTGGTGCCACGCACACGGAGCAGGAGCAGCAGCGCGGCCGCACGTGGAACCAAAGACCTCCCAGGGAAAACCCCCGAGGACCAACCCCAGCCGCCCCCAAAAGGTTGGTCCAGCCCAAATGAAAATAAACCCCCGACCCCGAGGACGAAAACGCCTTTTCTTCCTTAAAAACGGGTTACATGTGGCTACAAGAAAGACACCAACACCCACGGGAATCTACTGTCCTACACATCACCGCCTGAGTTCTACGCCTTCTCCTACGGCCCCACATCCCTCACGCCCGCCCCACACGGGCTCCTCCTCAGCCCGCACCCCAATCCCTGCCTCGGGAGTTCCCTGCCCTCAGCACAACAGCTCCCGGGAATGCTCGGCCTTTTCCCTGCTGGGACACTGAGTTTTAAGGAAAAACAGCAAAGCCACAGCGAGGCGGCCGCGGCCCCGGCAGNGAGCCCGTTCAGCGCCAAACAACGCCCGCCCCGGCCACTGAAGCGTCGCAGCCTTGGCAGACGCTTCCCCAGCCTCGGGAGAGGCTCCTCGGGAGCAGCCGAAGTTCAAACGGGCCCGAAACCCTTCAAACTACAGATTTCAAACATGCAGTCCCAGCCCCCTCCACAAAATACCCCAAACACCCCCCCCAAACTCACCCCCAGCTTGCAGCCCTAGTGAACATCACACTTACCACTTTGGCCACCTAAGAAATAACGGGAATGAGCGCTTTGGAATAAGGTTTCTCTTCCAGAGAGAAGTTATCTACATTTACAGGACGGAGCAGGCTTTGGAAAGCCCCTCACCCACACCCGGGATCCAGGGAGTTGTCACCCGGCCTGCACTGAGCATTGCCATCAGGAAGGACACCACTGGAATACCCTTGGATCCGCTGGCATGGACAGAAGCCATCAGCTGTGGCTTGTGCCCTCCTCACTGCAGATCCCGATGGATCAGCCTGGTCCCTCCTTCCC
Organism: Dryoscopus gambensis; assembly: GCA_013389985.1. Lineage (NCBI taxonomy): Eukaryota > Metazoa > Chordata > Aves > Passeriformes > Malaconotidae > Dryoscopus > Dryoscopus gambensis. Next base: position 34,017 of record WEIT01018849.1, on the reverse strand, counting down.
CGGGTCTGGAAAACGCAGGGAGCCCGTTTGACCCACGTGGGCTCAAAGCAGGAGATGGAGCTGACAGCCAGGAGGGGAAAACACTCCTGTGCCCACAGTTCCAGCAGGAACCCCCCGAGGTCCTGCCCCTCTCCGTGGGCACACCGGACTGAGGGATTCCCAGCCAGGAATGAGCTGTTTTCCAAGACACCGGTGCTCCGGATGGAGCGGAGCGACACGGATCGGCACCGGCTGTTTGCAGGGCAGCTCCAGAGTGCACCAGAGGCTTGGGAACACCGCCCAGGAAGCTCCCAGGATGGGCCACTTTGCCCTTCTGGAACACTGAGAGGCTGCTGAAATCGGGGTTTTCCCCGCCCAGCCCCAGCACTGCTCCTGCCAAGCACTTCCCAAGCTTCCCGGCAGGAAAAACAAACACGTTTGGTATTTACTCCGAGTCTTCCAACCACTACTGAACCCCACGGCTGGCTTTGGGCAGTACCAACTACGCTCTCAATCTTGGTCTAAAAACAAACAAAAAAAAAATTATTGGCTGAGGTTTATACCCTGTTTTTACCTGGCTGAGGTGCTACAATTCCCATCCTAACCAGGAAGAGCTCGGTGATGCCGGAGTTCCCTCCGCCACCGAGTGATCCGACTTTTGCTGCTGCTTCTCCTGGGTGAGAATACAGAAGGATGGGCAAAGCCAAGGTCTTGCCACTTTCTCACAGAGAAAGCACGTGGCTGCTCCCCCCCAGCTGTGGGGCAGCAGCAGTTTGGGATTCAGTTCACCGCGCCCTAAAAAGGATTACAGCGTCTCCCAGAGTTCAGCTTTCCCGAAGAACAGTGGTCTGGATCTCTCCCAAAGTCCTGTCTCCAGCCTACATCTACGTCAGTGCATCCTGATGCTTCAACTACCCCACTCTACACGTCGTGGAAGCAGCATAAAATGGAAGTTACCTCCCTGTCAGCAAAGGAAAAATCTGCAAACACTAGAAGAAAAAAAAAACCCTGAAAAAAGACACAAACCAACACGGACCCGAAGGGCTGATTCCCCTCCTAATCCCACCACTGGAAACAAAGGCATTGTGATATGACATTCCACCTCAAAAGAAGCTCTACAGACGTCTAAGTGTGCAAACGTGGGTTTAGCTTTCCTTTTCCCAAGGGATAACTGTAGCCCAGCAGGGACCAGACATTCCACATAAATAAGGCGAGCTTTTTTTGTTGTTTTTGCATAGTAGTTAATCAGTGATAGTCCCCCCGCCACCAGCGACCCCTCCTGTGCCCACCTGCTTTGCCACCGAGCTGAGTCCTGCTCCTCCAGGCCCTGGAGTCCAGCAGAAACCTTGTACACACCCCAAAGGCTCCCTCACCCCGAAAGGTGGGATGAAGAAAACCCTTTGAATATTGCAGAACTGCCTCCCCCTGCGAGCTGTCTCCAAACCCGCTGTTGTTTTCAAACGTTTGCAGTCCAATTTGGAGGCAATTCTATTTTTTTTTTCTTTTCTTTTTGTGCCAGACATTGGTAATTGCACCACAATTGTCTTGGTTCTGCTGCTCTTTTTGCCAGCGTTGCTTTTGCCAATTGAGTGCAGCAGCTCGATAAAACCAGCAGCTTGCTGAAGTACCCAGAGCCTCTGCAGCACCATCCTCTGCTGCTGCCAGCTTTGGTTGGTTTGTTTTTTTTATTTTAAAGAATGTATTTTATAAAAACACCTGCTATTAATATTCCACTGGAGCTCCAAGTGGCTCAGCTTGGGGCAAAGGCACAATTAAAAACACCGTGTTTTCCTACAGGACTCTGCATTTATGGATTGTAGAACAATAGAAATGTACAGCACCAATCCGTGGGTGGGAGGGGATGCGTGTGGGAACGAGTCCTCAGAGCCCCTCGAGGGCTCTCGAGTCTTTCACCTTTCCCCCAGAAATTGGTTTGGAATCTTTGCTCTCCATCTTCCCCTTCCTATCAGCTGACCATGGGCTCCACGTCCGTCTCTCTGTCCAAATCGTCCTGAATTTCGTCTGTGTTTCCTGAGTCGCTGCTGGCTACGGAGCTGGGAGATGGAGAATTCCTGGAGGGAAAGGTGCAGCCAAAAATTTTCGTATCGGTGACAGAAGGAAGAAAACAAAAAAGGAATCTTTAAAGAAAACAGCCACTTTCCCTTCACAATACTATTTAAAAATCCCTTTATTAACATTAAATATTGGCACTCCCCCAAGCTGTTTAAAAACTCCTTTAATAACATCAAACCTTGGGTTTGCAGTAAATATCAGTGGTAAAATCAAGCTGCCACCCCAGCCACCCCCTACACAAACACAGAGGCTGTCCCACGTTTACTGGTGGGGAAATGGAGAGCAAAGTCTCCTGCAGGGACTGTCCAGCATCCCTAATACGCAGAGCCCTGAAAATTGAAAGTTTATCATCTTGTTCTACTGGGGTTGAGCAAGAGATAAGAGAAATCCCTCATAGTGTAAGGTTCTTAACACATGAGAAGATTAAAAAACAAGTTCCTCATGTTAAGTCCAGAGTCGAGATTTAATGTGGGGGTTTTAAGAGTTCTAAATCTGAGACGTTAAAGGCTGGAAGTCCACCCGAGCTGGAGCTCCCCGTGCTTAGGAGCAGCTTTGGGCTGGTCTGAGGTGTAGGACCCCACACCCGGCTCCAGGCCCCCTTGCACGGCCGATCCCGGGTGCCTTGGGTTGCAATATGTAACCAAAAATAATCTAATTTCATCTGTTGAACCGGTTGGAAGATATTTTTTATCTCTTGTAACTCCAGGGGGAAAGAGGGTGGGTGCCTTCTGTTAAAACCAGATGGGGCAGTGCTTCCTTATCTGGTCCTCCACCCATCCTCCTCCAAGGGGATATCACCTGGGAATGAGCCATTTAAGGCTCCCCTTGTGACCCATAACATCACATCACCCCATTGGGGAAGGCTCCACTCAGTGGGAGGAGCCAAAGCCTCTCTGCCTGCATAAAACCTGCAGCTCAGAACACCAGAGCAGCTGGTTTTTCCACTGGGTTCCCCGAGGAAGACTGGACCCATCCTGTCACCACCAGACCCTTCTACAGGATCACCTCTGCTCCAACGGAGCCACATCTGCCACTCCAGGAGGATTATTTTGGGCTGCTCCCCACACCCTGACCAACAGGGGGTCAGGTCGTGTTCTGACTCTGTCAGAGTTCCTGGGATTATTTGTTTGTTGTTGTTCTTTCCTCTGTACCACTATCTTTGTAGTTTGTAATATTCTTAGTAAAGAACTGGTATTCCCATCCCCATATCTTTGCCTGAAAGCCCCATAATTTCAAAACTACAGCAATTTGGAGGTGCGGGGTTTACATTCTCTATTCCAAGGGAGGCTCTGGTTTTCCCCTGGCAGTCACCTGCCTTCTAAACCAAGACACGGGGACACGGCGTCCCCCAAAGGACAAAGCCCCAGGGCCAGCGTGCTGCCTCCGGGCCGAGCTGGCAGCAGGGAGCTGCTGGGGCAGCAGAGGAGCCCTCACCTGTCAGCAGAGCCCTTGATGAGCCTCCGGCAGGTTTCCATCTGCACGTCCAGGCCCCGCTTCATGCTGCACATCTCCATGTACTCGTGGAGGTGCCGGTTCATGTCGCTCTTGGCCGTGGCCAGTTCCAGCTGGGGGGGAAGAAGGGGAAAGTTCAGCCTCAGGTGAGGCGCAGCCCCGCTTTCCCCGCGCTTTGCACGCTGGTGGGGATGCCTCAGCTGCCCAGAGCCCACCCAAACACCCCGCGCTGCACTTTGAACCTCACTGCTCCTAATTGCCAATGCGTTCATCAGCCCGGGAAGGGCAGTCAGAGCTTCACGCTGCTTCTGAACAGCCCTGGAAGGGTTTTTCCTGCTCTTGGCACCTTGTTTGTCAACAGGCAGTAATTAGTGAAAGCACGTTCGAGGCAGGGCAGAGGTTTTGAGAAGCTCCAGCTGCTGTTTCTGGCAACCTGCGAGTCTCGGGAAGCACTCCCCAGGGTGAGGGTGGGTATGCAGAACAAAGCAGGGGAAAAGAAAAGTAAAAAAGAACAAAAGTGTGTTTTATTCCCTTTGTTCTGCAGGTTCCCCCTCCACCAGCCCCAGATTTATGCTCAGTGCTGAAGTATGGCGCAATAATAGCACAGAGAATGGCATTCAGAGAAACCCCCAGGGCATGTCAGAGGGAAATGCCTTTGCATTCTTGGATGGATGGACATTCCTCCTTCCCTCGGGGACACCCCGGAGCAGAGCACTGTGCCCGAGTCCATCCATTAGGAACAATTCCCCCTCCTCACCTCTATCTGCCCTATTGTCTCCTGGTACTCCTTGTCTCTCGTTTTGAAGAAAGACTCTGTTTCGTGGATCAAGTTTCCCAGGTTTTCCTCCTGCAGGGGAAAGGAGGACACAAGGAATGAGCAAGGAACTGAAAGCATTCAGGAGCCAGCTGAGGATTTTATTCAGCCTCCCCTGGAAATGGGGGTTGTTGTGTTCCTTCGTGCATTGATTTTTTTTTAACACAGGCAAGGAATATTCTTCTTCCAACTGGAATACCAGGAAAACACATTTCTGTGCCGTGACCACAGCTTTGGACACACAAAGGTGAGGTCTGATCAAGGCTCCAGCAATGAAACCCATGCACCAGATGCATCCCAAAGCACCAAACCCCTGGGTTCTCCTGAGCCTTTCATGGCCCGATCACACTTGGACAGACTGGAATTGCTCTCCAGACATGAAACTTTTAATTTTCCCTGCACTGACCACGCTGCTACTCACAGCTTTATCCTGGAATTCTCATTTTCCAGCGACACGCCGTTGCCCGCTGGAATTCCTCCCTGCACCGCTGGATAAAGCAGCTCCCTGCGCCCGCGGGAACAAATGCTGTCCCACAGGAAAGCTCCTGCTCTGGACTGGCACTACAGCCCGGGCTCCCCAGCACACAGAGCCACTTCCTGCTGCACAAAAAGGCACCACAACGTCACCGCTCCCTCCTTCAGGTCTTCAGCCACCTCTGCTTTGCATTAAAAAAAACCATCCTCGATTTAACACAACCGCCCCAGTGAGCGCTGACGGGGTTTCCGTGCTTTGGCCACATCTGTGGCAGATTTATAGGGCTCCTTCCTCGTACCCACACCAGCCTGGAGTTACAGGAATCATCCCACTGATCCTTTTATATGCAGAAGAGCTTTAAGGAGGGAGGTCACAAAAGAAGGTGGCGAGGGCAGCGTGTAAGAACTTGAAAGGAATAAAACCCACGGAAGGAAGATTCAGGCATGTAAAGCACATGTTAAAGAGCAGGCACAGCCGGAGCAGCCTTTATTCTGAACCTCCATCTACAAGCCAAATCTACCCTCTCTCCTTGTATAATTTTCATTTAGAAGGATTTAAGCTTCTTAAAATCTTTACGGTTTCCGCGCGCGGGGCCCGGGCTCGGCGCCGTCGCTGCGGTGGCTGCGCTTGGCCAGGCACGCCCGGCGTATGCAAATCAGCCCGTCATTAATTCCTGCGCGAGGCTCCTCGTTATCGCCGTGCTACTCTCCCGCTCCTCGTTATCCCCGTGCCGCTCTCCCACTCCTCGTTATCCCCGTGCCGCTCTCCCACTCCTCGTTATCCCCGTGCCGCTCTCCCACTCCTCGTTATCCCCGTGCCGCTCTCCCACTCCTCGTTATCCCCGTGCCGCTCTCCCACTCCTCGTTATCCCCGTGCCGCTCTCCCACTCCTCGTTATCCCCGTGCCGCTCTCCCACTCCTCGTTATCCCCGTGCCGCTCTCCCACTCCTCGTTATCCCCGTGCCGCTCTCCCACTCCTCGTTATCCCCGTGCCGCTCTCCCACTCCTCGTTATCCCCGTGCCGCTCTCCCACTCCTCGTTATCCCCGTGCCGCTCTCCCACTCCTCGTTATCCCCGTGCCGCTCTCCCACTCCTCGTTATCCCCGTGCCGCTCTCCCACTCCTCGTTATCCCCGTGCCGCTCTCCCACTCCTCGTTATCCCCGTGCCGCTCTCCCACTCCTCGTTATCCCCGTGCCGCTCTCCCACTCCTCGTTATCCCCGTGCCGCTCTCCCACTCCTCGTTATCCCCGTGCCGCTCTCCCACTCCTCGTTATCCCCGTGCCGCTCTCCCACTCCTCGTTATCCCCGTGCCGCTCTCCCACTCCTCGTTATCCCCGTGCCGCTCTCCCACTCCTCGTTATCCCCGTGCCGCTCTCCCACTCCTCGTTATCCCCGTGCCGCTCTCCCACTCCTCGTTATCCCCGTGCCGCTCTCCCACTCCTCGTTATCCCCGTGCCGCTCTCCCACTCCTCGTTATCCCCGTGCCGCTCTCCCACTCCTCGTTATCCCCGTGCCGCTCTCCCACTCCTCGTTATCCCCGTGCCGCTCTCCCACTCCTCGTTATCCCCGTGCCGCTCTCCCACTCCTCGTTATCCCCGTGCCGCTCTCCCACTCCTCGTTATCCCCGTGCCGCTCTCCCACTCCTCGTTATCCCCGTGCCGCTCCGCAGCTCGGCGCGGTTTCTGCAGCCCCAGCACTTCCCAGTAATCCCCGCAGCCTCCGAGCGCTCCGGAGGGATGATCCACGAGCGGGGAGGTGGAACACGGACACGCCCTGGCAGCCGGCACGAGACAACGTTCCCGAGGCTGCTGCCTCGGCATCTTCCCTCTCCGGGAGGCAGCGGGATCGTTTCCCACCTCCCTCCGCTGTGCTGCTCAGCGACGCAGTAACACAGCCACTCCCTGCCATTCCCAGCCATTCCCAACCATTCCCAACCATTTCCACCTATTCCCTGCCCACTCCCAGCCATTCCAAGCTCTTCCCAGCCCATGCCCTGCCATTCCCGGCCATTCCCACCTATTCCCTGCCCATTCCCAGCCATTCCAAGCTCTTCCCAGCCCATGCCCTGCCATTCCCGGCCATTCCCACCTATTCCCTGCCCATTCCCAGCCATTCCAAGCTCTTCCCAGCCCATGCCCTGCCATTCCCGGCCATTCCCAGCCATTCCCTTCCAATCCCTGCCATTCCCAACCCATTCCCAGCCCATTCCCAGCCACTCACAGCCCATTCCCTTCCACTCCCTGCCCGTTCCCAGCCCGTTCCCAGCCCATTCCCTGCCCATTCCCAGCCTGTTCCCAGACATTCCAAGCTCTTCCCAGCCCATTCCCAGCTCATTTTCAGTGATTCTCAGCCATTCCCAGCCCATTCCCTGCTTGTTCCCAGTCCATTCCCTGCCATTCCCTGCCATTCCCTGCTTGTTCCCAGTCCATTCCCTGCCATTCCCAGCCCTTCTCAGCCATTCCCAGCCCGTTCCCAGCCACCCCAGCCCTCTCCAGGCTGGTTTAGGAAGGCTTGGGAGCAGCTGGATGAGGCAGCAGGCTGCCTCCAGCTGCCCTTCCCTGGGATCTCAGGGATCAGAAGGAAGCTGTTCATCATCCACCACTCCCACCGGTGGGGAGAGGGAAGCACGAGGTTTTCGGGTTCCGGGGATCCCCGGGGCTCTGTGCGGTCCTGTGGCCACAGGTTCCTTGTCTGGGATGGGATTTATGTCCTTGAGCACCTTGCGCAGCCCGCTCCGAGGCTGCTCCGCTCCCCACAGGGGTAACTGTGCAACCCCGTGCCCTGCACTCCGCAAATATCATAATTAAAGTGCGAATGATCGTGTAGAGAAGAAGTCAGGTGCTGCGTGGAGGATCACAGAATCCCAGGATGGTTTGGGTTGGAGGGAGCTTAAAGCCCATCCAGTGCCACCCCTCTGCCATGGCAGGGACACCTTCCACTGTCCCAGGCTGCTCCAAACCCCGTCCAGCCTGACCTGGGAGATATCCAGGGATCCAGGGGCAGCCACAGCAGCTCTGGGAATGCTGTGCCAGGGCCTCCCCACCCTCACAGGGAAGGACTTTTCCCTAATATCCAATCTAAACCCATTTCCTGTCAGCCCAGAGGAAGGGTGACACATTCCCTGATGCTCCCGGAACAGACACCTTGGATCTTTTGCCTCTCACTTGGTACTTTTAAATACCCAGTTTGAAGGAGCCAGGGAAATAAAACTTGGCCAATAAACTGATTGCACAGACCGAAAATCAACCGCAGAGATGAAGCACTAAGGGGATTTTAAAATCAAAGTGGGTTTGTGTGGCAGACTAGATCCCCAGTTAAAGATCCACAGGCTCAAACAGCTGAAAGAGGAGCTGAGGGAGAGTTTCTGCAGAGAAGAGCTGGAGAAAACAGTGGGGATGAACTCACCTCTCCTTGGAGGTCAATCGAGGGATTGCAGTTGGTGAAGTCTTCCCAAAGCAGCAGCGTTTCCTCGTTCTCCTCCCACGTTAAACTGTCGCAGTCGTCGTCAAAATCAAACGTCTCCCGACTGAGAGAACAGAACAGGCATTAACGAACCCACTGCAGCCCCACTCCCTCAGTCCTTTAATTAATCGTCTAGAAAAATGGGCTATGAGAGCTGAATGAGGGGACAATGCAGCGGCTGGAAACCCTCACAGCTTTTACAAACAGCCCGTGCCCTTGTCCAAGTCCCTCTGTCCCGGGCTCTCTGCCACCCCATGGCAGAATAAAAGATCCTTGTCGGAGCTCCTGCTGCAAGCACGAGGCCCGGCTCTGCCCTCCAGATGGAGCTGCACAGAAGCTTCTCCCGTTTGCAAGGCCACAGAAATGTTTGGAGCTGTTCTTTCCCTCCGTGGGCTGAGGAGCCCGAGCGCGGCCCGGGGATGTTCTGAGGCCCAGGGATGTTCCCAGGCCCAGGGATGTTCCGAGGCCAAGGGATGCTCCAAGGCCCGGGGATGTTCTGAGGCCCAGGGATGTTCCCAGGCCCAGGGATGTTCCGAGGCCAAGGGATGCTCCAAGGCCCGGGGATGTTCTGAGGCCCAGGGATGTTCCCAGGCCCAGGGATGTTCCGAGGCCAAGGGATGCTCCAAGGCCCGGGGATGTTCTGAGGCCCAGGGATGTTCCCAGGCCCAGGGATGTTCCGAGGCCAAGGGATGCTCCAAGGCCCGGGGATGTTCTGAGGCCCAGGGATGTTCCCAGGCCCAGGGATGTTCCGAGGCCAAGGGATGCTCCAAGGCCCGGGGATGTTCTGAGGCCCAGGGATGTTCCCAGGCCCAGGGATGTTCCGAGGCCAAGGGATGCTCCAAGGCCCGGGGATGTTCTGAGGCCCAGGGATGTTCCCAGGCCCAGGGATGTTCCGAGGCCAAGGGATGCTCCAAGGCCCGGGGATGTTCTGAGGCCCAGGGATGTTCCCAGGCCCAGGGATGTTCCGAGGCCAAGGGATGCTCCAAGGCCCGGGGATGTTCTGAGGCCCAGGGATGTTCCCAGGCCCAGGGATGTTCCGAGGCCAAGGGATGCTCCAAGGCCCGGGGATGTTCTGAGGCCCAGGGATGTTCCCAGGCCCGGGGATGTTCCAAGGCACAGGGATGTTCCAAGGCCCGGGGATTCTCCAAGGCCCAGGGATGTTCCAAGGCGCGGAAGCCGCGCCGATTTCACGGCGGAGCTCAGCCAGCGGCTCCCCTGCGGCCCTTGGAACACGGGGGCTGAGAGGAGCAGTGACAAAAAAGGCTGAGCTCCGCGGTGATGTGCAGAGACAAACACTCCCGTGGCCTTTCACACCATTATCTGCTCAAACCTTGTGCAATAAGGGAAAGTTTCAGGGGGCAGAGCACAGACCAGTAGCTGCTTCTCATCCTGGTTCAGGAGGCCTGACAAAGAGCGGGGAATTGCTCCCTAAGCAGCCTGGATTCCAGGCTGATGCATTTTTATGGCCTTAGCTCACTTCCTCTGAGCTGATAACATCTCAGGAAGGAGCCCGATGCTGTCCCAGGAGGCTGCAGAGCTTGGCAAGGGACGGGAGGTTTGTCTGGATCAGCAGCACTGTAAAGATGTCACTTAAAGAACTTGGACAGTCATGATTATGCCTTTTGCAATTCCACTTCTTCAAATCGTTTTCTTTTTGCAAGTTCTGCAAAGCTTTGGGCAGAAGGATTTGGTTTAGGAGTAAAGCTTTAGGCAAATAGATTTGTTTTAGAGGTAAAGCTTTAGGCAAATAGACTTGGTTTAGGGGTAAAGCTTTGGGCAAAAAGATTTGGTTTTGGGTAAAGCTTTGGGCAAAAAGATTTGGTTTAGGGGTAAAGCTTTAGGCAAATAGATTTGGTTTAGGGGTAAAGCTTTGGGCAAATAGATGTGTTTTAGAGGTAAAGCTTTAGGCAAATAGACTTGGTTTAGGGGTAAAGCTTTGGGCAAAAAGATTTGGTTTCAGGGTAAAGCTTTAGGCAAAAAGATTTGGTTTAGGGGTAAAGCTTTGGGCAAAAAGATTTCGTTTAGGGGTAAAGCTTTAGACAAAAATATTTGGTTTGGGGGTAAAGCTTTGGGCAAAAAGATTTAGTTTAGGGGTAAAGCTTTGGGCAAGCTAAACTCCAGTTCTTGTCATTTCTGAGACCAGACTTTGCAGCACAGCCGACAACACCAACATTCCTGACATCTGTAAACTGTCATCCATGGATCTCCCAGACAGATCCACCACTCCCATTTGCCCACAGCCCAACTGAAAAACATCCCAAAACACTTGAGAGGTTTGTATCCATTCCAAGCTGAGCTTTCAGGTCAAATTCTATGCTTGCAGGTCAAACTCCAGGAATGAAATACTCAGCCAAACCTGCAGAATGGACTCCTGGGTTTGACCCTTTTTCATTGCATTTTTCCTCATTTGCAACAACACAGTCGCAAAACCAGTTTGTATTTTTTATATCCTCTGTAGCTCCTCCCTCCTGAGGGAGGAGCAGAAATCCGTTCATTTTAACTCAACTCCCCAAACCCCCCCGGCCTGTGCCACGCCGCCAGCTCAGCCATCCCAGGCTAAGGCTGCCTGCTGGGAGCAGTTTTCCCAGGATACTCACAGCTGGTTGAACATCCTCTTCATCTCGTCCGTGATGTTGAGGGAGCAGCTGACCTCGTCGTCCGAGAACCTCCCGTTGTCCGTGTCCTGCTCCGACAGCTCCTCGTCCGACGTGAGCTTCCGCTCCTTCTTCTTGGAAGCCACCTCGGGTGGAGAGAGCAGCAGTGACTACAGGGCTCAGCTGAGGGCGAGTGGGAGATCAGGTGGAAGGATGAGGAAGGAGAGGACAGCGCTGGGTCCGAGCGGCTCCCGGGAAACCCAGGGATTCCCCGCCCGGGCTGGCGGCGGGAATCGCGCCTGGAAGGAGTGGTGGGCGCGGAGCACGGGGAAGCAGCTGGGAAGAGCAAAGCAAGCTGCAGGCTGCCGGCGCTCTGGGGACGTTCATCTGCTCGCTGAGCCCGGCCTGGGACCTGCCGGGGACATGCAGAGGCTGGAACGAGCCAGGGAAAAGCGGGAGCGGGCAGCGGTGCCCGGGCAGAGAGCAGTGACAGAACTCTCCCTCTCCTGCCGCCACCACAGGCGCGGCCTCCAGCACGGAACCCCCAGCGAGGAACAGACAGGAAACCTTTCCAGAGAGCCTTTATTCCATCCCCACCCCAGCAGCAGCAGGGATCGAGGATCCTCAGGCGGGCACAGAAGGGTTGGCTGAGCCATGGGAAAGCCCGGACAGCCTCCAAGAAATGAACTGCAGGGAACTCCAGGGACACCGCTGCCAGGGGCACAGAGGGCTGGGAACACACGGGATGCTCCCAGATCCCAGAGGATCCCAGAGGGCTGGGAACACACAGGATGCTCCCAGATCCCAGAGGATCCCAGGGGGCTGGGAACACACAGGATGCTCCCAGATCCCAGAGGATCCCAGAGGGCTGGGAACACACAGGATGCTCCCAGAGGGCTGGGAACACACAGGATGCTCCCAGAGGTTCGGGAACACACAGGATGCTCCCAGATCCCAGAGGATCCCAAAGGGCTGGGAACACACAGGATGCTCCCAGAGGATCCCAGAGGTTCGGGAACACACAGGATGCTCCCAGATCCCAGAGGATCCCAAAGGGCTGGGAACACACAGGATGCTCCCAGAGGATCCCAGAGGGCTGGGAACACAGGATGCTCCCAGCTGGTGCCAGAGCCACAAACACACGGACCACTCCCAGCCTCCGGCAGTTTTCCCTCCGCTTGGCACACAAACCATCCCTTGTCGGCCTTGTTCTCCAAGGTTTCATTCTCCTGGTCATTTTAACCCCTGCAGGCCTGAGCAGGAGCGTGTTCTGAAGTCACCCCTGAGCAGAAAGGCTCAGCAGTTCTCCTCAGAGACAGGAAGGAAGCACTTCCCACGCAGTGCCTCAACTTGCCAGGGAAATAATCCTCCTCTGAGGAGGTTTGAGTCTTTTGGGGAACATAAAGGGGAAAAAACCCATCAAACATTTAGGCAACTTCACCAGCAGAGCCCACAAGGATCCTTCACAGAGCTTTTGGACAGCATTTAGCACACTGTGTGCTACCACTGTAGACAGGAAAGCATCAGATTTACTGAGAGCCTGAACAAGACACATTTAGACGGAAGCAGAAGGAAGGGGGGTTAATCAGGGCTGAAACTGCAGTTGTGGCAAGACCAGCTGCACTGGCAGTGACAGCTCTGCTCCAGGCAGAGCTTTTGGAGCAAATTAAAGGACTTTCCTGCTAGCACCAAGGAGCTCCGAGGAAAGCAACTGGAGCTTGTGTCTCACAGAGCAGCCAGAGCTCACCATCACAGAAATGTTCTTTCTGGCCGAGCGGCTCGAGCCAGAAACACCAACACTGAGATGACAGTTCCACGAGCTTGAAACCTCTCACTTGTGAAGGGAACAGATGGGAGCGAGGAATTACACAAACCTAGACCCTGTAACACTGGTTTTCTCCCTGCATTCAGTGCAGACTAACATCAGACTCACAGCACGGCTCAAAGACCATCCTGGGACTCCTTTCTTTTTAAACCCTCTGCGCTTTGTGCCCTTGGCGCTGCAGCAGATCCTGCAGCAGAGCCACACCGGCAGGCAGCGAGGGAAACACGGCTGCAGAGAGAGCTCAAGAAAAGGCAAACGACCTGGACCACACTGCTCCCTCCTGCCCTACCCTATGGAAAAGTCAGGGCCTAATCACCTGGAAAATCTTGGAAACGTCTTCCGAGTTGCGCTGCTGCGCGACATCGCACAGCTTGGCCGTGATATCGATTCGGCGGCAGATGTCCATGTCCACCTTCATGGCCTTTTCTTGGATCTTTGTGTCCAGGTCTGTCATGGGCTGCAGGAAGGACAGCAGGGGTTACCTTCTATTATTAGACAGTTCAGGCAAGAAGAGATACCCCGCAGTATCTCTGGAACCCCAGGCCACACCAGTGTTTAACGGCCTCGCTCTCCGGGCAGCTCACAGGGAGAGCTCCCCCCTGGTTCGAACAAAATTTCAACTCCGAGGGATTTGCCACCGAAAAAAAACCTGCACCCACCCCAAAACAGCTGCTCGGTGTGGCAAGGGGGAGCTCGATGGGTCAGGAGCAGGGCGGGACAATGGAATGCCCCATCCCTGGCAGTGCCCAAGGCCAGGCTGGACGGGGCTGGGAGCAACCTGGGATAGCAGAAGGTGCCCCTGCCCATGGCAGAGGGTGGGACTGGATTGTGGTGAAGGTCCCTTCCATCCCAAACCATTCTGGGATTCCGAAAATAACACTTTGAAAATGGAGAAAACCCCCCTGTGTGGCGTGTGCAGAGCAGAATGAAATGTAAAACCCGGTGAGGATGCAAGAGTTCCCCTCCTGCAGACACAAAAGCTGTGCCTGCACGGAGAAGCTGCTGTTAAACCAGAACCCAGGCTCCACAGCAACTGCACACAGAGCGTGGAACCATCAAATTGTGACTGGATCTAAAGAGAGATCCATGAAAACCTTGGCACACAGAGCACTCCTCGCTGGCACTAACCTGGCTTCCAGCCCAGCAAAAATTCCGCAGGAAAAATTCTGCGTGAAAAATACTGCCGGGTAGTAGTTGTAATTTCTGAGAGATACTCCCACTCAGACAGAGCATCTGGCTCCTTGTGAAGGAAGAAACATTAAAAAATCCCCAAAGCACATTTTCCATCCTAGTCTAGACTCGCTCTGTTGGACAGTCCCACTCCTAAGCTATGCTTCCACTTGGGACATGAAAGTGGAAAAACCCTTTGCAGACTGTTCTTAAACACCAAATCCCCTTTCAAAGAGGAAAGCTTGGGGCTTTTTGTTGGTTTGGTTTGCTTTTTCTCACCTTTTTTTTTTTTGTTTCAAATTATTACAGAGTCTTCTCCAGCCCCTGTGAACCACCTTTAGAGTTTGGAGCTTTTTATTTTAGATTATTGCACAGAGTCTTCTGCAGGCCCTGTGAACCACCTTTAGAGTTTGAGCTTTTTGTTTTAAATTATTACAGTCTTCTCCAGCCCCTGTGAGCCACCTTTAAGGATTTCTGTTTGCCAGACGCACTGAGGAAAATAAATCTCCCAGCACTGACACACTCGACACGCTCTTATCCACTGAACTGGTGATCCTTATCTGCAGGAAGGAAAGAGCCACGTGCCAACACTTTGCACTTCTCTCTTCTAAATATTTGCCCAGTGAGGTTCGAAACGAGCACTCCCAGTGCTTTCCTGGGGTTCCCCTATCCCCCGAGGCCTGCGGAGCCCAGGGCGCTTTCCCTGGGCCCAGGAGGTGTTTGCCTTCGCCGCCACCTCCCTTTCTGTACACACGGAGCTCTCAAACCCTCAGTGAAACCACGCCAGGCCGTGGCCACAGCCCCAGCAGCCTCTCCCTCCCAGGCCGCCTCCGGCCAAGCACGGCCATCCTCGATTAACCACCAGAAGGACACCCAGCTAATTGCCAAATTTCCCATGAGCAGACCTAGCGGCCCTGAGAGGATGGATTTGACACCCGGGAGCGGGTTCTGCAGGTTTCTGTGAAGTCAGGAGAAGGATGCTGTGTGCAAAACTTGCAGAAGGAATCAGCGTAACAGAGTTTATTCCTCACACAAGTGGCTGCAGCACCACCTCACACTTACTGAGAAAGGCACCTCAGTGTTCACCCAGCTTATCTTCCCAGATATCTGCATCGCTCTCACTGTTTAAATAAAAGAATTTTATCCTACAAGATCCTCTGGCTTTGAAGAGAACTCGGTATCTAAGAAGACATGAGGAAATTACTGAGAAAACAACGTTTTTTTGGTGTTTTGTTTTTTTTTTTTAAGCCATGAGGCTGACCCAGCCCTGGCAGCAAAGCCAATACCTGAACCAGGATTACTGGATTCATCTTTTCAGAGCTTCATTAAGGGTGATGGGAAACACTTGTTCCTCCCTGGGAGGGTGGGCAGGCCCTGGCACAGGGTGCCCAGAGCAGCTGTGGCTGCCCCTGGATCCCTGGCAGTGCCCAAGGCCAGGCTGGAACAGGTTTGGAGCTCCCTGGGACAGTGGGAGGTGTCCCTGCCCATGGCACGGGGTGGGACTGGACGATCTTTAAGCTCCTTCCAACCCAAACCATTCCATGACTCCACACAAGGTGCTCCTTTAGGAACGTGATTTCCTTGCACAACTCGGGGCAGAGTCCCCCGAGCCCGCAGCTCCCGGGGCTGTGCTGAGCCTGCACCCCAGGCTGGGCCTTCTCCAACCCTTTTTTCCCAGGCCCGAGTGCTGGCCCCGCCAGCTGTGGGGACGGGAGGGGAGGGCAGAGTCCTGGGGATGGGCCAAGCAGCAGTTAACGCATCTCCACACAGACCAGACAGGAAGCGGGGAAGGGGGATCTGTCTGATGCATTCGATCCCAGCAGCCATCGCTAATTACACAGCAGCACTCGCTAATTACGCGGCAGCTCTCGCTAATTAACCACACAGCGGCACTCACTAATCACCCGGCCACGGGGGTGAAGCCGTTTGCAGGACGCAACACCCACGGAGGGCCCTCTGTACTTACATCACTCATCAGACCCTTAAAGACCACGAGTTCTGCCTTCAGCCTCTCAATCTTCTCATTCAGCTCCTCCTGGAGAGCTTCTGCTTCCTGCGCCTCCTGCAAGGGAGGACAGCCCAGAGGTGAGAGGGGAGAGCCCAGCAGAGCTCCTCACTCAGCCTCGGCAGCCCGAGAAGGCACCAGGGAAAAAGGGGTTTAGAGTGGAACTTAAATCTTTAGTGAAATTTGTTATCCTCCATTGTAATTTCCCCTCCCTCCTCCCACTTTGTCACAAACAAAATTCCATCCCAGCTTCCCGAAATTAACACTGTCCTCTACAGCACCACAGCTGCTCCAGCCAGAAGTCAGGTTTTTCAATAAAACACAAATAAAATGATGCCCAGCACGACAAAAGGTGCAGAAAACCCCTGCACCTTTCGCTCCAAACTGCTCAAACCTCACCTCTCGCAAGGTTTCCACCATGGATTCCAGGCTCATCCTTCTCGTCAGCTCCTCCTCCCACCTGAAAGACGAGATGTGCAAAGTGTTAATTACGGAGAAAAGTGGTTTTTTTCCCCCCTCAGAATCACAAGGGCTCTGATGGCTGTGGGAGGATGACAGCTACTGGACGTGCGGAGCAGATGGTCTCCCTCAAACAGGAACACCGAGTCTGTAAGGGAAGAAAAGCTGTCTCCACGTTTGCTGGGATCAGCTCCTGCTCTCACACACGGCAGGATCAGGGAATCGCAGAGCTCGGGGCTGCGAGGGACCTCGAAGCTGGTCCCATTCCAGCCCCTGCCACTGCCCCAGGTTGTTCCAGCCTGGCCTTGGACACCTCCAGGGATCCAGGGGCAGCCTCAGCTCCTCTGGACAGCCTGCGCTGTCCTTCCCCCCACCACCCTCACAGGGAGGAATTTCCCCCTCATTTCTAACCTAAATTTCCCCTCTTTCAGTTCATTTGATGTTTGGATGCAAATAAGGCGGGAATTTTTCGGTTTGAAAAGAATCAAGTGTAGGGAAGTTCTGTCAATCAAAAATCTCACAGTTTCCCAGTTCCGTCCAAGCAATCCACGTTTCTGTGCCTTCCGTATCCAATTCCTGGATCATCCCCATGCCCCGGTCACTTCCCAGCCCTCCAGCTGCCAGGGGAGCACTGGGACCCGGCCCCGAGTGCTGGGTGCCACACTCAGTGAAGCTGTGAACTGTTTAATTAAAGCTCACACCGTGTTTGAGGTCGTTAGTGGGGCTCTGAGCAGCCTGGTCTGTGCAAGGTGTCCCTGCCCACGGCACGGGCTTGGAATGAGATGATTTTATGGTGCCTCCCAACCCAAACCACTCTGGGGTTCTACAATTACTGGATTAAGTGTTTAAAAAAAAATAAAATTCCAGTTTTTAAGCACTGAAACCCTTCACAGCAAACCCAGAATGTGACACTATTAACTGGAAAGGTTCTGGGAAAACGATGATGCACTTCCACACGCATGGATGTGGTTTGAGTTTGGGGCGAGAGGGAAAGCCGGGTGTGTGCCCCTCTTTGAACAGGCACCAGTGCCAGCCCAGACTTGCTTGGGACAACAGGGATTACACCCCTGGAGAAGAAACTTTGGATGCCACAGAGCCAAGAGAACCCTGCGAACAGACTCCCCGAGTGCCATCACAACCATTTCTGCCGCTGCTCCAATGCTTCTTGGAGCTCGGCTGCGACCGTGAGGCCAGAAATCCGCGGAATCACAGAAACTGCCGTGGTTAAATCACCAAAATGCATGGATTGGTCCTGTTTTCCAACCCACAGAGCACGCTGGTGATGGCCGGAGTGCAGGATGGCCCCGGGGAGGCACTCACCGGACACAGCTCTGCCTTCAGAGGGCAGAGTTAGCCCCACCTGGAAGGGCAGCCAGGGCGATGTTTGGGCAGGGAAGGGCCCGGTGCTGCTGCACTTTGCTGCTCCCAGGAGCCAGCTGGGCAGGCTGCAGCTCCCAGGACATTCCTGCTCCATCCTCTCTTCCCTGCTGCTGCGGGGCAGGAGTATCCAGCACGTGAGAGTTGGAATAGAGGACTTGCTGTGCATCTTTTCACCAGCATCGATTCGCTGCCAAGCAGGGGAAAATATTTAGGCTGGAATTTGCATTTGTCACCAAACGTTTCAGCTCGGATTTCCATGGCCTGGGTGGGTTTTGTACTAATTACATGTGCATCGCTGTAAAAATAGCAACTTTGCCTTTCACGTTCTAATATCAGAGGCAAGAAGGTGAAATTAATTAAAGCAGGCAATTATCTTGGCAATCTGCGAGCTGCTCCTCCTGTTACAGGACAATCATCCCTCCTGCTCCTGCTGCCAGTTGTGGATGGGAGCCGAGCAGACACTGCAAAAATTGATCTGCTGCTTCTCAAGGGTTTAACTCTTGGGAGGAGGGACCCTGGCTGCATCCAGCCCTCCTGCTGGATTATTGCATCCTCACCGTGCTCTGTGCCTTCTGCAGAGGGAGGGATGTATTTTTGGAAAACGTCATCAGCACATTTCTCCTGACTCTGCCAAAAGCCAGGGGAAAGGATCGGCGTTCCTCCCCGGCGGGTCTGCCCACTGCCAGGATTACACATCCCCAGGTCTGCTCAGAGCAGCCGTCCTCGTCCTGCAGAGACTCCAGCAGCTCCAGCGCTTTGCCTCGAGCCTTTTGCAGAGCAGCGATTTCCAGCCCTAATTCCCTCCCAGCAAACCCAAACCAGCGTCCACAGGAGCAGGGGAAGAGATGCCACCTTCCACACACCCTCCCTGTGCTCCTCTTAATTACAGCAACAGCAAAACCATCGGGTGGTCTTTAACCGAAGAGTTCCTGCCAGACTGAAGGGAATTTTCACAGGTCCTGGTAAGAAGGGTCCTGCTAACCATTAATATCAAATTTTTAACCCCAGAGCACATTGCTCCCACCCACCACCAAGCTGATTAACTTCATTTAACAGCTCAAAATGCCAATCTTACTTTCCCCTCGCACTTAAACCTCGGGAGAATATTCGCAGCGAGGAGAGGAAGGAGCTGGGCAGGAAGGTAGGGGATGACAATGGAGCAGAGGATTCATTCTCCATTTCAGCTTCCAGGGAAGTGAGACAATAGGAAGATTGCTCATTCCTCTGATCATCCTGTGTTTGCTGCAACACACCCGACTTTAAAGGGACCTTGGCAGCGGTGCGGCTGCACATTCCCAAAATCCAGGAGTCATGGCACGGGGAGGGTGCTAATTATGGCTCTGCTGCCTTTATTATTCAACACACTCAATTACTCTCCTGGTCATTCATATTCATCAATATTTTTCTCCTCGGTTACCACCTGAAGTCGCAAGAGTGGCAGTCCCAGCAGGCTGTGGGTGCCCCTCTGCTCCCTGGCACACAGAGCCACGGGGGGCAGCCCAAAATGTCCCTGGAAGGGCCCAGCAGCTCCGGGCCTCTCCCGAGGGAGAGGGAAGCACCTCCTGAAGAACCAGCTCCGCGCAGCCAGGGCGCTCCACGGCGGGACAACCACGGGAGGGGAGCAGGAGCTGGGCTCCCCGATCCCCCCGGGTCCCCTCCAGCCCAGGATATTCCACAGTTCTACGGTTCTGCAATGCCCGAAAGGGAAAGGGCTGGAAAACCGGCAGCCTTCCCCTGCTTGCAGCAGGATATGAACTCTCCAGCTGCTCCCAAACACGCTTTATTTCTTGGCTCACATGCAGCTATTGCAATGATTTCCAGCTGCATCCAAAAATCCTCCTTCTGACTCAGAAATGTTGCCATCCAAAGCTCCCAGACTTTGGGGCTTTTTATTATTTCTTCTAAAAAAAGATCAGCAACATGAGTTTCAACCCTAGCCGGGCTGGTTTTTTTTTTTTTCCCTTCCTTCCCTTCCCACCTTCCAAGGATGTGTCAGTTCCATCCACCCGCAAATAAAGGGCCAGTCTGACTTTTCTGAAGCCCTTTTTTTTTTACCAGATATCACATTCCAGGGGCATTCCGTCATTCCTTCGGCCCCGGCGCGGCCCTGCCTCACGTCTGAGAGGAGAACAAAGGATGCCCGGCTCTCTGGGAAGGATATTGGGCAAAAAAAACACCGGAGCAGTCGGGATTAGCATCGCTCAGAGCTCAGTTCTTGTAAAGCTGAGTCACCCCGAGGACTCGCGGTCCCTCGGAAATCGGGAGAGCAGCCACCAGCTCCCAGGAGGGGGATGGAGACACCTTGGAAGCTCCTCCAGGTTTTCCAGCCTTACTGTTCATGGAGTTACACCAAGCTCCGTGCTCACACAAGCCCCAAACCACTTTCCCCCTGCCTCAGAACCGGTGTTGAGGAGCGGGATCCTCTTCCTTTCTCCTGCCCCAGTATCCAGACCAGCTCAGGAGCAGGGACCAGGGAAGGGCAGCAGATTCACAAAACCCCTTTGGAACAGCAGGTCGGTTTTAGGCAAGCTTGCCTTGCCAGAAGCTGTTCAATAATTGCCTTTTAGAGGGTTTTTAGATGTCTGGTTTGATTTGACCGGCCAACAAGGTGCCCGCAGAAGACACCAGGTACAAACATGCTGGGCTGAGAATGTTTTTGCTCAAGGCAGGAAGGCACAAACAGAGCAGCTGATCACTAATGACGCCTGATGGTATCAACTGGATTATTCTTTCATTAAAAAATATCCCTCCCTCAAGGAATGAAACATTCATCAAGCCATACTCGATGACAAAATATTTATTCCATAAGCAAAACTCTTTAGGAAGACCCTTTTATGGAGGGTCGTGGAGGGAAGAAGACTTCCAAGCTGGACAAGAGAAGCTGTGACCGTGGTCTGAGCGCCTCCCCTGCCACTCTGAGGTGCCAGCTGAGGCTTTCCCTCGTTCATTGCAGTGCCTGCCCATCAGTTCACAGGGAGCACAGCAGCAGGACGGGAAGCTCTCCAGAGGTTTTGGGTTTAAGTCCACAACAGGAAACTGAAGCGTTAGTTTGAGCAGTAATCCGGAACGCAAACACCCTGAACCACCACCAGCTTTCCCTGCNGTGGCACTCACAGGAGCCCCGAGCACGGGGCCGTGCCCACACTGGCACCGTGGCACTCACAGGAGCCCCGAGCACGGGGCCGTGCCCACACTGGCACCGTGGCACTCACAGGAGCCCCGAGCACGGGGCCGTGCCCACACTGGCACTGTGGCACTCACAGGAGCCCCGAGCACGGGGCCGTGCCCACACTGGCACCGTGGCACTCACAGGAGCCCTGAGCACGGGGCCGTGCCCACACTGGGACCGTGGCACTCACTGGAGCCCCGAGAACAGGGCCGTGCCCACACTGGCACCGTGGCACTCACAGGAGCCCCAAGCACAGGGCTGTGCCTGCACTGGCACCCTGGCACTCACAGGAGCCCCGAGCACGGGGCCGTGCCCACACTGGCACTGTGGCACTCACAGGAGCCCCGAGCATGGTGCTGTGCCTGCACTGGCACCGTGGCACCCACAGGAGCCCTGAGAACGGGGCCGTGCCCACACTGGCACTGTGGCACGCACAGGAGCCCCGAGCACGGGGCCATGCCCACACTGGCACTGTGGCACGCACAGGAGCCCCGAGCACGGGGCTGTGCCCACACTGGCACCGCTGGTGGCCCCACTCTGCCCCCTAAAAATGATCCGCGCTTCAGCGCTGTAATCAGCCAAGGCAGAAGTCTGGGCAGGGTTGTTGCTGCTTGGGCAGGGTTGTTGCTGCTTGGGCAGGGCTGTTGCTGTTTGGGATGGGAAGGGATCGTGTTCCCGACCTTCTGAACAGATTCGGAGAAGCTCTCACGACACCCAACTCCTGCTGCAGCGCCAGGGTCCATTTAACCATTTCGTCAGCGAGGGAAGAGCCACCTCTGCCCCCTCCCCAAACCATTCCTGAGGCTGGAAGGGAGTTTGGGATTGTAAACACAAACAGCTCCACGACCTCGAAAGATCTGAACCAGGCAAGATGGATTTCATTTTAAAAAAAGAACTCTACGAAGCTCTCTTTGCTTTCCTGGGATCCCAGAGCGGTTGGGGTTGGAAGGACCTCAAAGCCCATCCAGTGCCAGCCCCTGCCATGTCCTGGGGCACCTCCCTCCCACCATCCCAGGGTGATCCAAGCCCTGTCCAGCCTGGCCTCGGACACTTCCAGGCACGGGGCAACCACAACCTCCTGGGATTTGTTAAACAGAACAGAGAAAAAAGAAAAAAAAAAAACAAACAAAACAACCCAAACTAAATGAACAATTCACCATTCTCTCTGATTTTGGAATCCCTGCCTAAGAGATCATTTTCCTTCCAGTCTTGGTTTTGCACTAAATCAGACATAAAGCTGCATCAACCAATTAGATTCTTCACAATTGCTACCTCTGTCTAAATGAGCATTTTCAAGGTGCTGTGAAATACAGGGATTCTTCCTGATTACCCCAAGCGTTGATCATGTTGATCCAACATGCCCAGCCTCATTGAAGCAAATTAAATGTTAGTTGATGGGCTCCACGGAAAACACATTAATTTAATGAGAAGGGCTGATTCCATTAAAGCCTGGCTGGAACAGAGGATGCAGCACTCGAGTGAAGTTGAGTTTCTGCCTGTTGCAGCACCCTCTCCACTGAAGCTCTTTGCCAAAAGCCATTCCAGCATCAAAATTCCCAAACATCAGAGCCACGGGGGAGTTCATCCCTGAGCCTCTGTGTGAGACATCAAACCTCTGCAGAGCAGAACTTCCCAAACATCAGAGCCACGGGGGAGTTCATCCCTGAGCCTCTGTGTGAGACATCAAACCTCTGCAGAGCAGAACTTCCCAAACATCAGAGCCACGGGGGAGTTCATCCCTGAGCCTCTGTGTGAGACATCAAACCTCTGCAGAGCAGAACCTGCCCCCTTTGCGCTGCTCGTGTTGGCTGTTTCACCATAAAGGAGAGGTTTAATATTAAAGTCTTATTCTAGGCCTGGGCTCTCCTTAAAGCAGCAAGCAGACCTTTGAACAGCAATTCCTTGTGAAGAAAATTGCTGAAAGGAGTTACTCTACAGGAAAACATGGCCTAATTACAGCCCCTGATTACACCCAGCGAGGAAGATGCTCCAGCCTGTTACTGGAACCACAATAAAAATCATCTGCAGGTTCCTTTGTGTCTCCTCGCTGCCCACACGGGCTGTTCAAACAAATCCCGGCTTTAATGACACCACAGGTCAACAACATCAAGTAAAAGCAGCAGCCGTGCCTGCATTCCTTCCGAGGGAAAATTATGGGGCTCTCCATGGAGCAGGGGAATCGCAGGGAATTGTGACCACCCCGGAAGCTGCAGAGCTCCGAGTCACCGCTCCTGTGTGACTTATTCCTGCTCCCAAAGGGCGCTGCTGAAGCTGCCTTTGGGATCTTGGATAAGCTCAGGATCCCTCCTGCTGTCCCTGCCCAGCCCCTCGCACAGAAATCCCTCCACAAGGACACGGGAACTCCTTCAGAACAAGCCCAGCACGGCAGGCAAGGCTGCTCTGGGGCTTTGGCACAACACAGGGAGCGCCTGCAAGACCCCCTGGCCTTGCACAGACCTGCTGATGGTGAGCCTGAGGATTTTTCAGTCTCACAGCCAGCCAAGTGAAGGAAAATCTAATCACCGCCCTAAGCCACGCCACAGGAGAATCCAGAACTTCTGCAAGTAGGAAAAGTCTGGACAGAAAAGTTTTGTGCAGCTCCTTCTTTGTGCTGCCCACCTCTCCCCTTCCCTAATCCCATTTCTTATCCTTCTGGAGAGAAAGATCAGGCTGAAGGCAACAGAAGCCCAGCCTGCCTATCACTGACGTGCCTGCTCCAGAGTTAGAGGTGATTTTAAACTTTGTTGACCAGGTTAAACCCGTGAGAGGTGCCCAAAGCCACAGCTCGCACCCACGATGGCCAGGAGTACACGCTCCTGAGGAGAACCTGGTCATGGAAATTCATTCCTTAGTTAATTCCTTCCCAGAGTTTCACGGGAGCTCACAGCAGCTGTCCATTGCAGCCTGGCCCTTCTGCTGCTCCTGATCCCAGGAAATCAGAGCTGCTTCAGAGCAGCAGAGCTGCTGCATCCCAAGGAGCAAAACCGCAAAAGGCCTCTGCCTGTGCAGGCTTTATAAATAAAGCATCCGCTCTCAACAAGCTGGAGCGTAATTAAAAGTACATTTTATCACACCTCCCACCGCTGTGCCGTCGCAGGAACACGACGTTTCCTGCAGAGGAAGGGTTTGGGGTTAGTCATGCACTGCTCGGGCTGATAAGGTTCCACCAGGTGTGGAGAAAGGCTTGGGATGTAATTTGTGATTTGATAACGGAGCCAGAACGTGAACCAAACTCTGCTTTCTGTATCTTCCTCTGCAAATTTGTGCCCAACCTGTCCCAGCACCAAAACCACAAGAAACAGCAGACCCAGCTGGGTTTCACAGAACTGGATTTCACAGAATCCCAGGATGGTTTGGGTTGGGAGGGACCTTAAAGTTGGTCCAGTTCCAATCCCTCTGCCATGGGCAGGGACTCCTTCCACCATCCCAGGCTGCTCTGAGCCCTGTCCAACCCAGCCCTGGACACTTCCAGGGATCAGGAATCCACAGCTTCTCCGGGAACCTGTGCCACGGCCTCACAGGGAATGATTTCTTCTCTCTGTTTTACCCCTGGCAGGCTGCAGGCAGAGCCAAAGCTGGTTTTATTTCCCTCCGCACCAGCAACTTAAATTCATTTTTCATTCCTGTCAAAACCTTGCTGACAGTGTTTACAAGCCCTGAACAAATGCACGGCTCTTAAGCATGAACAAATAATTCTGCAGTGGGGATCTGCTGCAGTTTTTGACAGCTGAAATGCAGCTTTTGGGGAGGCAGAGCAGCCCCCAGGGAAGGGGAGAGGGACTTGTTCCTGCCTCCCATTCCCAGCGAGCTGCTCGGGACTGCAGCGACCCAGAACTGCTCCCAACAAAAGAGCCTGGCGGGAAGCAGCAGCCTGGGCAAAGGTCTGCAGGGCTGGCCTGGGCCTTCGCTTTGTGGGGAGAGGGATTTACTCTGGAAACCACGGAAAAGCAGCCAACAGAACAAGCACAAACAAGTCTACCGTCAGAAAAACATCAGTGGACAAACACGTCAGTGGGGAGAGGGGAAAACGTGCAGCACAGAGAAGAGGAGCCTCTCCAAAGCCAGATACCTCCAGGAAGTAACAAAAAAGGGAACTACGATGATGAACTTCAAACTTCCAATTTCTGAGACGGCCCCTCCTTTCTTTGAGACAGCCTTGTGTTATAAATAAGATGCCAGATTATCAATTGTGCATTCATTTTATACTTCATTGTAGTTTGTTGTTCATTACCTGAATGTTATATTTCATCCTTTATTAACTATTACTGCTAATTATTCTGTTGTAAAAAACGTACAACTCCTTATCAGTAAACTACTCCTTATCAGGATATGTAAATTTAAGGAATCCCTACCCTTCCCCCGTTGCCCAGCTACCCCCCCAGGCCTGTCTGAAGATACCAGAGAGAAGAAAAAAAAAAACAACAGAAAACCTGAGATGCAAACGAAAGCCTGAAGGACTCTTGGGAGAAGCAACAAACCCCTAGAAAAAAACAAGTTAAAGACGAGCCAACGAACTTTTTAAGAAAAATCAACCCAATTACACGATCAGTTGGAAGAAGAACATCACCTGATCCGCTTTTGGGTTTCCTTTTGATCACTACAAACAATAAGAGGGTTGACTGAGAACACCCCTCCTCCGATGAAGAGCTGAAATTGGCTTCCTGGCCACTCTCTTGTGAGGAGAGAAGGCCCGGCCTTATCACTTTGAGTGGCAAGGCTGAATTCCTCCTCCCCCACGTCAAAGCTGGGAGCTGCGGAGGTGTGCGCAGCCTGCCGGGCACCCAACCCAAGCTGATCACTTTTAATAAAGGCTTTTAAAGGCCTCGCAGTCCTGCCCGTGTTCATTTCAGTCCCCGTGCCCTCAGCCCCCGCGGCCAGCCCCGGCCAGCCCCGGCAGGGACACGGAGCCTTCCAGAGACACCTGCAGGGACACGGCACTCTGCGAGGGCACGGCAGCTCTGATCCCAGGGACGTGCCCTCGCGGCACAGGGAATGTGCAGATTTGCCCCAGATGTTATAAATAAGAGACCAGATTATCAATTGAACAATTGTCCATTCATTTTATACTTCATTGTAGTTTATTATTCATTACCTGAATGTTATATTTCGT
>WEIT01018848.1:132800-144415 GCA_013389985.1 Dryoscopus gambensis | reverse complement strand
CCGTGCCGCCTTGCCGGGGCGCAGCGCAGCGGGCCGCGCTGCCTGCCGCTGTTTTCCGGAGGAGGCACTGTGTCCAACTCCGCTGACAGAACATCAGAATTGTTAGGGTTGGAAGGGGCCTCTGGAGAGCATCCAGTAGAAACCTCCCTGCCAAGGCAACGTCCCCTCGAGCAGGTGACGCAGGAAGGTGGGTTTTGAATGTCTCCAGAGAGGGAGACTCCATGACCTCCTTGGGCAGCCTGTTCCGTATCTCCTGCGACCCTAAATGTAAAGAAGTTAACAGAATAACATAATATGCTGAGTTGGAAGGGACCCACAAGGACCATCGAGTCCAACCCCAGTCCCTGCACAGCACCATCCCCAAGAGCCACACCATGTGCCTGAAAGTGTTGTCTGATCAGTTCTCAAACTCTGTCAGGCTGGTACTTGTGACCACTTGCCTGAGGAGCCTGTTCCCTGCCCCACCACTCTGTTGCAGTTTATTGTCATTGTTTCTTGTCCTGTTCCTGGGCACCACTGAAAACAGTCTGGCACCATTCTCTTTGCATCTGCCTTTGAGATATTTATATGCATTAATGAGATCCCCTCTCAGTCTTCTCTAGACTGAACAGACCCAGCTCCCACAGTCTCTCCTGATAAGAGAGATGTTCCAGACCCCTCATCATTTTGGTGAAATGGTTCTCCTGGGCTACAGGCAGGTTGGGGGTTGCTGTAGTGAGGCTGGGTGAGCCACTAAATTTGAGCACTCACTACCCCGGTACTGGCCAGGATTCATCAGGCGTCTTCAGGGAGAGCAGAGCCACCAGCACTGGGGCTATGGTGACAGAGAGATAGGTGCCAGTGACTGAAACCAAGCGCTCTGTTCATTACAGGTGTTCTCAAATGATCTTTGTTAAAGACAAACCAAAACCAAACAGCAAGTAACTTGGATGTTGAATTTCAGTAGCAATTGACTGTGTTGCCCTTTTGAACCTTGCGTGTTTTGGTTTTCCCTCATTGAGCATTCTCCTTAAAAAGAACTAATACATTGACTGCATGGTTTTTCAGAGCAAAACCGTCTGAAAAGCACAGCCCTGTGCTGTGACAGCCGGCTGACTGTGTGCACTCATCGGGGAAAACGTCAAGAGCAGTT
The DNA here is from genome assembly GCA_013389985.1 of Dryoscopus gambensis. Taxonomy (NCBI): domain Eukaryota; kingdom Metazoa; phylum Chordata; class Aves; order Passeriformes; family Malaconotidae; genus Dryoscopus; species Dryoscopus gambensis. The sequence continues at coordinate 143,283 of WEIT01018848.1, read as the reverse complement.
AGACCACATTTCCAGACTGGCTCTCAAGGAGGCCAGGGCCACTGAGATTTTGCGATTATTCATATTTCAAAGCCAGTTTGCAATACAAAATTGTTTAGGAACTAAAGGAATGTAAACAATTGTCACGTGTAGTTGTTGGGGATTTTTTATGAGAGAGGTTTGTATTACTTAAAAATTGCTTACAGTTGCTAATTTAGCATCTGCATGGAATGCTGTATTGTCTGGACTGCTGTATTTGCAATCAGAGCAGATAGCAGAAGCACAAGCGCTTCCTGCACAGCTTCTTGGCTGCGACCTGGACTGACCCCACAAACAGCAAGTCAGGGTGAGCAGTATTGGACTTGGATGCTTTCTTCCGTTTTTGCTGGTGTGTTAACCTAGCAAAACTTCTTGCCTTCTCTGCTGAGCTTGCCACGTAGTTCCAGCTATACTTGTAAACATCTGTCTGCCAACTGACTGAAGCCACTGTTTCGTTTTGTGTGGGCTAATGAACAGCTGTCAGATGGGAATAACTTGGGTTATCCCATGTCTTAACCAATGTTCTAGATTCAAGAGGTTCTGAATGCCTTTATCCTTGCCTAACTCACCTGTTTTTTGACTAGATCCTTCTGAATGATATGTTTTCACTGCCTTAATAGGCCTTTAAATAACCCCCAAGAATGTGCTGGATGTTATCCTCCTACAGAGCTCAAGTAGATTAGACAGGAGCATTGAGTTCATTGGATCACTATGGATCGACTCAGTTCTTTTATGCATCTCCTAACCAGTAGAGTACCATCTCTAAGAGACTTTGTAATATTAGTTTTGACAGGATGCATTATGCTGTTCAAGATTATGTCTGAAAACCATAAAACTACGAAAAGGGGATTTTCAGGATGGCACTACAAGCAACTGTAGTGGCAGATGAGCTGAGATCTCTGCGAATTATGTTCTGTCAGCATGGACATGCATGTTGCTTTCATGGTGACAGTGAGGTACAAGTGAGAATACCTGTGCAACAAAAGATACTATTGACTTGGAAATGTTTGGTTTGCAAAAAGAGTGCTTTTCACAAAGGTTCGTATACATTTAGCACTCACCAGACCTTCTGAGGTTAAATAAGAATTTCAAAACACTTGATCCTGCAAATCAAGCTCATGTATATGAAGGAGCCTAGGAATGTTCATTCTAAAGTTAGAGAAACAGCCTCATTGAAGAGATGCTCATACAGATGGTTAGGCTTCAGGACTTGAAATTTGGGATTTATTTGGCTGAATGCTGCAGAAGGCATCATTAACTTCTCTGTGACTCATGCAGGCTGTCTGAACTTCTCAGACTGAAGAAAGGAAGCAATGAGCAGGTTAAAATATGACAGAGCTTCCTGTCTTGCCTTGAACAGAAGGAGTTTAGAAAGACCTTTTTCATATTCTGCTGATCCAAGCTGAGTTCAGTGACTGAGCAAAAACAGGAGAGAAAATGCTGGTTGTGGGATGCCATTCTTGCCAAACCTTTTTAGCCTCCAAGGAAGGCTTATTTTGGCAGAATGTTAAGCAATGCTTTTTGGACTGCTTTTTATTTGGGGAGGCTGATGGGAAAGATGCTCCTCCCCAGGCACTGAACCATAAACATTTGACTTTCATACAACCAAAATTCCTCTGAGTAGACATGGAATAAGTGACAAAAAAATGAGTTTTTACCAAACCTGTGGAATTAATTTCAACTTTGCCAGGTGTTTGGCTGTAAGACTGTGAGGTCCCATATTTAACAGCTCATATAGTCTGCCAATAATATGTGAAGTGTTTCATTATCTTATACGCTGCGGTTGGCACACACCAGTTTGCAGACAAAGAGCAATGGTTTATGCTATTTGTGGATTCCATGTGCAGTTGTAGGCATGAAATGATGTGTAGTGTATGATAAGACAAATATATAAGAATGAAAGAATTCACATACCAAATATAAGATAGTTTCAAGTCTCTGATAGTTAAAACCATAAAGTGCTAAGTAACATCAGTACTTTGATTTTTGTCTCCTTTCATAATTGCCCAGAGTAAAAAACAAATAAGAGGCATGCCTTCAGTTCACCCAAGGTGTTCAAGGAGTACTTGGGGCAGATGAAAAGCTAATTTATTCTGAGACTGCAAAATAACCAGACCTTTTTAGGATATTCATCCTAAAGACCAGATTTTTCACAAATTAAAGCTTAATTTAGGTGGACAAGCTTACGGGACCAACTGCATGCAGCTGCATATTCACACCAGTTCCCAGTACCCAGTGAAGTATTTCAATCAGTATTGAAATAATTACTGCAAGATTCTGGTTGTGTGTTGTTTTATGGATTTTTTTCCCCTGTGGTGTTTTCACTGTTTGCTGAGTTTTAATCTTTCAAAAAAAAAAAAAAAAGATCAAAAAGTTTGAAACTTTAACCTACTTCTAAGTAAATCTTTGATTGAGCAAGTCTTTATTGTGTTGTTTCGCAGCATAGCAGTGTGTTTAAGTGCACACTTCTTTATGTATAGTAAATGTTGTGCTGAGGTAGGGTCTAGGGATGAAAAGCGACTGCCTATTTGCACCAGCAACTCGCCAGGCATGGGAATCCTGTGTGTTGCAAGAGTGGCGACGTGTTCTGTGGCAGTGCTTTCAGCAGCCTGTGTGGTCTGCCCTGCTGGCCTTAGCAGCCCGTCTGGAGAACTGGCAGGGGCCAGAAGCCTGGGAGACCTTGGTCCCTGGATGAGCCCTCCACAAGCCCACCATGGAGTCATGGGGCTGCTCCACAGCTGCAGTGAACTGGGCAGCTCAGGGAGATCTGCTCTGTCTCACCAGTTGTAATGCAGAAAAAACCAATTCTGGGTATCCAGAAGAGTGAGGAGGAGAAAGTTTGACTATGAAAAGCAGAACAAGGAACTTCTTGCTTTCATGTATTCTTCAAGGACTTTGGCAGACTGGTGTGTTTTGTGGTGGTTCTGCTGGTGCTTAGGACCTCTGACAGATGCACTTTTTTTTAGAGAGCTAGTGAACCTTTGCATGTAAACAAGAAAGCATGTCATTTGTCTGATGCTGAATTTCAATATTTTTAGTGTTTTCCCCCTTGACGTGTCTTAGAAGTATACTTAGAAGTATGGAAAATAATTTTAATGAAATTTTTATTGTCATTTCTAGGGAATTTTCTGTGCTGTAAACACTGAAGGAAAAACTCAAAGGCAGTCCCATCCCTTCTGGGACTGGAGTCTGCTATTAGTTTTCTGACCAAGAAATGAGGACAAGATAAGAGTAACATTATTTATATGTATCTGAATTAGTAGATTATCAGTAACTGGAAGAGGTTTAACAAAGACAAGTGCCAGATTCTGCTCCTGGGAGAGGGCGGCCCTGGATGCACACACAGACTGGGGAATGAAATGCTGGAGAGCAGCTCAGTGGAAAGGGACCTGGGGGTCCTGGTCACTGGCAAGTTGAACGTGAGTCAGCAGTGCCCTGGCAGCCAGGAGGGCCAACCCTGTCCTGGGGGGCATCAGGCACAGCATGGCCAGCCAGGCAAGGGAGGGGATTGTCCCGCTGTGCTCCGCACTGGGGCGGCCTCACCTCGAGTGCTGGGGGCAGTTCTGGGCTCCGCAATATAAGAAAAGATTTAAAGCTATTTGAAATGTCTGGAGGAGGGCTATGGAGATGGTGAAGGGTCTGGAGGGGAAGCCATACAAGGAGCAGCTGAGGTCACTTGGTCTGCTCAGCCTGGAGGAGATTGAGGGCAGACCTCATTGCAGTCTGAAACTTCCTTATGAGGGGAAGTGAAGGGGCAGGTACCGATTTCTTCAGTCTTGTGACCAGTGACAGGAATTGAGGAGATGGCATTAAACTGAGTCAGGGAGGTTTAGGCTGGGTATCTGGAAAAGTTTCTTCACCCAGAGGCTGGTTGGGCACTGGAACAGACTCCTCAAGAAAGTGGTCTCAGCACCAAACCTGACAGAGTTCAGGAAGTGTTTGGCAATGCTCTCAGGCACATGGTGTGATTCTTGGGCTTGGCCTGTGCAAGGGCAGGAGTTGGACTTCCATGATCCTTGTGGATCTCTTCCAGCTCAGGTTATTTTATGACTGCAGGTGATCACTAAAATTGCATATTTGAAGTTGTCTGAATTCAGTGGTTTCTTATTATCACAGAAACAGGCAGTTCTAAGAGATGCATGTTTCTCTATGTGTTTAAAAGAAGCAAAACACAAGAAACTTCCAAAAAGCCCGAATGTTTTGAGGAAAATTATGGAAATAAAGTTCCACTGGATCTGTCTTAAAATGCTGACACTTTTGTGGCTAGTCTAACTTCTAGTAACTGTACAGATATAGTTCATTCATATTCCTGACAGGACAGTGGTGAAGCCCTTTTTCTGCCACTGATGATAAAAGAGAAGACCACAGAATTCTGATTCCTGTGTCAACTTTCTGCATTTGCTGCTTAACCTCCCTTTTGAGGAGACTACCTTATTTGGAGAAAGTAGCGTACACAGATCGAGATTCAGCAATGTTTTCTGGCTGATATGGAAAAACACAGTTTTTATTCCCCCAGCTTCCACAGGGGAATTCACTATTTTCTATTTTATCTTACTTGTCTGGACTCTTCCTACAGTAGATGGACAGAAGCTTTCCACAGACATAAAAAATGATCCCCAGTTTGACTATGGAAATCTGTGTTTAAAACAGGCATTGATTTAGAGAGGACTTAAGAATGCCTTAACTATTAGTCTGTCATCTATGTTGGGCAGAAAATAATTCAGTATTGTCTAGCTTTTAGTAGTAATAGATCATGATTAGGATGTTTATGTAGGATAAGGATAGCAGAAAAATTCTGAGAAGGCTTGCTGGTACATTTCTGAGTGGGCTAACCCCAAATGTGAATCAGTTACAGATACTCTGTGAACAAGGTGGGAAAACCAAATCATATCTCTTTGGGCCATATGCTCTAAATAGTCTTTGAAAACATGAGCATGAGGTAAATTATGGTTATTATTAGTGAACTGGTATTTTAACTTTGAACTATATCTTAAATGAGAGAAACGTCAGATTATTTTCTCACAGTAATCACCTATATGAAATTTCATTGAAATACTTGTGAATAATTAACAAAATTAAATCACTGACATTTTATCAAATCTTTGCCTAAGACCTGAAGATCTGTGAAATACACAGTTTTCATAAAGTGAAATAGAAAAGCCAGAATCCCATCTGCCTAAAAGATAAACCTGTTCAATGCGGAGAAGGAAACTACAGCTTAAGATACAAAGAATTTCTGATATAATTTCAATTTGTGTTCATCTTTTTTCAAAGACATCTGTGCATGTAGAAGTAATAAGGCGTGTCCTTATTACAGTGCACATCATTTTAGGTCTAGGAGTGCAGAGTGTGAAAATAAATTTTTCTTATGTTGCATTTTAATCAGGATAAAATGACAGTTTTAGAGTCGCAGAGTGCACATAACAAGATAAGCGGTGCTGCTTCAGCACAGCTTGCAGAATATGTATGTAGAAAGAGGTATGTACTTAGAAAGCAAATGACAGCCCTGAAGCTATGGTGATATTGTAAGTCATTGGTATATACTGGTAATCTTTTATATCATTCTTACAACCTTGGCACACGCGGTTTATGCTCAAGAATTTAATTTCCTTAGTTTTATATTTTTGCAGTCCTTAAAATCTGCCATATATCCAAGAATGAATATAGTTAGTTAAAGAATTTCATAAAATTTAATTTATTGACAGCAGAAATTATTAGAAAACTGAACATTTGTATCAACATTTTATTTACAATAATGTCCTCTGAATATATTGTTGCAGCTCTTCACTGTTGTTTTTGGGAATTGTATATGCAGAAGTCAAGCAGAATTAGGCTTTCATGAGCAGATAATTAACAGATAAATGTATTATCTCTGTGCTCTGTAAATTAGATCTTGTTCTTAAAGAGTGGTTTCAGAAGCCCTGGTTACGTGTTTTTTTTTGCCAAATTTCATGTTCTTATGTGTTATTTTTTTAAACTGAGTTTATATTTTTTGAAAACACCAGCATGCTTTATGGTGACTGGTGATTTTTGTTTAAACTGATTCTATACATTGCCTTGAAATATTCTTATATGTCAATGTAGCTTGGAAATATGATCCATTTCTTGAAGTGTCGCTAATAATGCTCTGGACTCTTACCATTGTAATGGTGTTAATTCTTCCCAGTCTCTGTTTTGCTGGTCTGGCTTGTGCAAAGAGTTTAAAAAGGCCAGGAACCTAAGACCACCGGCATTGCAGGGAAATAACATCTGAAAAATTCCCAATCCTAAAGTCTGCCCTCCTGCTGCTGAAGAGCAATAACAGACTTAATTTGGGTTTATTTGTGGATGCCTATTTTCTAAAAAACAACAAATCAAAGAAATAAATCAGTGCAGATCTTACAGGACATTTTATCTGCTTTGTTTTGTTGGTTGCTGTAGCATTACTGATAGTTAAGGAAACACATTTTGCTGCTGGGAACATGTGTAAGGTTATTTCGTTTATTGTGGTACATTTCTGTCATTTTGCTTATATTCTCAACACTTTCTCCCAACTTATTTTACTTTTTTCCTCCCAAATCTGCAGATTTTATAGTCATCAGTTTCTTCTTAGTTTATATATATATTTTTTTATTATTATTTTTTCACCTTGGATCAATCTTACAGTTCCTATTTAGTCCTTACTTTGGAAAAAAGCCTTCATGACTTCATCCGGTGATCTCCTGGAATCACCTCTTGGGTTTTGCCATACTGAGTGCATGATGTCTTTTAGAGAACTGAAGCTGAAATCACTATGCTTCTTTGTCCAGGTACAACCTGAAATTGTACACCAAAGTCTTTATCGTCAATCAGGACCTCCAGAACTGCTCTTTGAGCTTGCTCTGTTACTGAAGTCTCGTTGAACTACGTGCACAATAAGAAGAGCAGTCAAGGGAGACTGTAAAGTCCATGTCGTCCTTTCAGAGCCCAGAGATGGAGGCATTGGAAGGTAATTTGGGACAGATTCAAACAAGTCCACTATTTTTTTTTTCTTTTGTGTTGCTTCAGCAGGTGAAAGGTACCTTCTTTATTCAAATGACGGAATGTGGAGATGTCCTTTTCACATGTACTCATAATGCATGTGCTGTAGGGTTGGGGGAAATGAGATCCTGTGTTTCCTTTTATATCCAGAATCTGCTCTGTTAAGTTGCCAGGTTCATTACTAGTTTCCTTGAATGCAGAAGCATTTCTGTTTTGCAGGTGTTTTGATAAAATTATGTTTCATTGTAAAGAACAGGTCTTAACCTGTTTGTATTTTTAAAATCCTTCATTCACTGGTGTAATCACATTAGCAATTATTAATAGTAAAACAGTTAACAGTAAAACAAGATGTTTTTGATTTGGATTTAAGTCGTTGAAGAGTCCATTGCTGAGCCATGCAAAATGCTTCAGTTGTGTGATCGTTTTAATCATTGCTAATGAAGTTGACACACCCGTGATGTTGTTTTTGGCTTTGATACCTAAAGGACATAGTGAAGCAGCTGGAGGGTTTGGTTGTGTTCCACATCTCACAGCGTCGTGGGACACTGGGACACTGGGACAGTAGTTGCTTCAGGGAAGCAAGAGAAAATCAACACTGGAATCATCAGTGTTCATCTTCACTCCCACTTTGATTCTGCTCTGATTTCTTTTAGATTCTCACTTCTTTTCCTCAATGCAGCAGCAGGAGACCATCATTCAGTCTGTGCAGAGAAAAAAATAAATACTAAAAATAGCTTGATCTCCATTTTTTATTTATCTGAGCAAAAATAGGTGAAACTTCAGGGCTCTTTGGCAAAGTGGCTTTACAAAATCTAAGTACTGGACATTTAAAGCTAATCAGATTTAACCTGGGAATAATCTGAAAAATAAGTTATGCAAGGGTAAGTAGTTAGTGGAAAATTGCTAAGGTGTATAGTAGACTGTCTATTAGGATGCCTTTAAAACAAGATATCTAAAAGATATGAGCTGTAAATCAACCAGAAGTTACAGCCTGTGTGATCAGGAGGCTGATCCAAATGGAGATGGTGATTTCTGTTGAATTTCTAGGTTGTAGCACAGGGAAGCAGTGAGGAAAAAGGGAAGTTACTTCTTTTTAAGTGACTGATACCTCCCGACTTTTCTGTCAAATAGGCCAAATAGGGGTTGCAACTTGACAAGAATAATAAACGTTTAAACTTTTTGTGGTTTTTTGCCGTATTTCATTCTTAACTCAAGAGTAGGCTCTCTTCAGGAAAAACCGCCATGTTAATGGCTAATTATTCAAATGTGCTAGTTAGCACTGTCCGAAGACTTTATTTAGGTTGTAATGTAGGAGAGGAAAGCTCCTTCCCTCTCTTTTCTTTAAGTTGTCCAGGTCCTGACCTCAGGCCTTGCTGTTCAGAAACCAAAGACATCACCCTTGCTTTGCTTCCACTGTCAGTTCAGGAATCAGGAATAAGAGATCTCCTGAATGATGCCAGTGATGTTAGTATGGGATTTTGCTTGTGAAAGTGCCTTCCCTTCCAGATGGGAAGGACCTAGCATCATCCTAGCTGGTACCACTGGGGCAGCTTCAGGACTAGACCTAACCTCTCTCACTTCTAGGGAATGTAGACAGAGCTGGCACATTGGCCTTCATCAACTACAGTGAAGTGCCCTAAATTTATTCAGCCCTCTGGAAGCATCTGGGCATTCTTAGAAGCTCAGAAATTATATTAATATACGTATGTCAATAGGTCTAAGGAACAAAAATAGCTATAATATTAGATTAGAAAATGTACAGGAGTAACGGAATAGTTTGCTGGTGGATAAGTGGCTTGATATGTTAAAATTCATGTTCAAGCAAACAAAATAAATTAACTGTACTCGAATGTGCCTGTGGTGTAAATTCCAATTAAAAAAAAATATTATAGTGTTGTGGTTACAGTATTGATCACTTGCTTGGACAACTAATAATGAATGTGACATGATAAGAGAGGGTAAAAATTACAATAATAATGAAAAACTTTGATTCTGTATAGGGAGTGCAAACATATGGATGTATAAGACAGAACTCTTTTTTTGTTACACTATGAATGAAATTAGAGTAAATGGCCATAGAAGAAGCAAGAAGAGAAACAGCTTGAAATTTATGTCTGAGTTCCTGTGCCAGACTCGACTCAAAAGGTAACTGTCAAACAGTTAACGCAGTAGTGATTGTCATGTACTGAAGCTCAACATTCTTGTGGGAGTGAAAGAGCCATAGAGATGTTAGATAAGACTGAGGAAATCTCTCTGAAAGGAAATTAAAACAGCCAAAATGTTACATTCCTTGAAATTTCATGATGTATAAGGGGTGGGTTTAGGGTCTTTTTGAGAGGTAGTGTGCTTTTTTCTCTGAAAATTAGCTTATAAACAGATCTAAAAAGAATAAAAGAAATAAAAAGACATAACTGAATATGTGAAAGTCATTACAAATAAGGAACATATAAAGAAGAATTAACTTTCACAAGATACATGCCAAAACATAGGAAGGTGCACCAAAATGATTTTAAAGAAAATTATGAAAGATGAAAAGTAAATAAATTCACTTTTCTATCTCAAACACATTAGAAGTTGAAACTCTTCTTCTAAATCTATGGAATATGATAAAAGTATGATAGCAGTGTACTGATACTAACTATGGAGGACCTTACAGCTATTGTAACTTTTTTTCAGGAGAGGAGGAAAGAAAATATATTCTAATTGAGGCAGAACAGTTTTAGGCTAAGTATAGCATAATCTTTATATTATTCTAAGGAAAAGCACTGCTTACTGAGTAGTTTAAATGACACAAATATGAAAGTGCCAAATTGTTAATTGCAATATGCATCCTAGCTGTTTGGGGGTGGAAAGTGGCTGTTGTGCTGCCAGTCTAGAGTCTTTGGCTTTGTGGTAGGCAGACTTTTAGAAGCTAAGTAGTAAAGATGAGGTGAAAAGGCACAGGCATATGCATTATGAAAAATTGATGTTGTGGTTTTGTAGCGCTGCCTCGCTATTCTACCAAGTTTTTTGAAGGAGTTAACATAGGCTGGTTGGATGCTGTGTGCTGCTCCAAGAAACATGATCCAAAGTCATCACCATTCCTCTTATAAAATTATGGTGTTGTTCAGTATTCCCTTCTCAGAATGATGTGAGAAGTAAAAATTTAACTTTGCAGAGTAAAGGGATTTTTCTGGTGAAATCTTACTAGGTTAGTCTGCATACACTGGGCCTATTGCTGTATTTATGAGAGGATGAAGGACAAGGTAGGCCTGTTCAAGAAGCAAGGTCCTTTACAGGTCAGCAGAAAAAAGCTCATAACACTTAAAGACCGAACTATAAAGTGGCAGATGAAATTCTATGTTAATGAATGCAAAATAATCCACTTAGGGTGGAAAGCCAGCCGTATGTTATGCAGTGCTAGACTCCACATAAGCTGCTGCTGTTCAGGGAAGTCACCTTGAAATAGTTGCAGGCAAGTCTATGC
>WEIT01018848.1:104067-123985 GCA_013389985.1 Dryoscopus gambensis | reverse complement strand
TCACTGGAGCCAGCGATGCTGGGATCTGGTTAATTGCTCCGAAATGAAAAAGATTCGGGGGTTTTCATGAAATCCCATAGGTGCATTTGCCAAGCCTCAAATATTAGATTGAATTACAGTTTCTAATTCCTCCCCCCCTTTACCCACAGCCATGTGTCTTATTTCTTCCTAAAGCTTGTCCACTTTTCGGAGCAATGAATGTAAGAAGGAAGCTGAGTAAGGACTGCCTGCCTGCTTGTTTTACACCTTCCCCACCTACGTCTTTTCCTAATCCTACCTTTTATTAAAAAACAAGAAATCTGTCTCTCTCTCCTCCAGTGTATCCTGATCTGTTTGAGGATTTGAGGTTGAAATGTTGCATATATATTTTGCCTCACAAGGGGCTGCGGGGAGGGCGTACTGAGGAACACTGTCTCTGTCCCTTGTTCTCCACACCCACGCACTAGCTAAGCATAATATAATCCTTTTCTGCACAGCCACCAAGACTTGTTTTTTTAAAGGGGCTTTGACCTGTCCCTCTCATTTTCAGAAATAATTTTACATTGGCAGCTAGTTGTGCCAGCATTTTTACTATCCCACAAAGGGATTTCAGCACCTGATTTGTGGGTGTAAGGGGACTTCACTGGGAAATGACGTCAGTGGTGTGGCTTGGAGGAGTAGCTGTCTCCAAGATCAAATCCTTAAATGGTAGGATTGGCACCAACAAAACTGAAGCTAGAGCTGAGACTCTCCTGTGTATAAATTATATCCACAAATCAAGATGCAAACCCCTTTTCTGACAGTTATTGTGTTTTGTTAACCAGTGAACAATGTATATTTTTTTGGTCTGGATGTTTTGAGATGAAAAGTGCACCTTGGTTATTAGGCTGGTATCTGATCCAAGTGTTGTTTCTCCTCTTCTGAGGAACTGGAAATCTTTCCTCTTCCACCCTGGAGCTGGGAAGGCTCTCTGAGTCACCTAGTTCTGTCCCAGCCTTGGAACGGGTCTTTCTGCTGGAAATTTCTCTGCCATGTTTTCCTGACCTGATCCCACTGGTGCTCTCAGCATCCCCCCACAGGCAGATAATTCTGACATACTTTTTTCTTAGGGACCTTTCTTTTCTTGCCTTCTGCTTTTGTTTAAACTTTCTTTTTGTGTTTTGTGTAAAGGTGATCTGGCATGCCAGCCTCAATCAGCTGGCTCATTCCCTCTGTCCTCCTGGAAGTTGTTTCCTACATTCCTGAGTTATTTCTCACCTTCCTCCTTGGTGGAAGCTCTGCTGGAAAGGAGTGTGTGAAATGTTCCTTCCAAATTATGCACGCACATTAGCAATTAAATGTACGTTCCTACTCTCAGTCTGCTGTGATTATTTTAAATAATTTAAAATTAAGAGCCCCATTTCCCACTCAAAGGCAAGAAGGATTTAGGCCACCATTTAACTGGCAGTGTTTATCCAGCTCCTCATGCAGTCTCTGCTGTTAGGCACTAGTCTGGGCTGCCCAGCTTAAGAGAGCAGAGCAACTAAGGGCACGCTCGAGTAAAGCATGCTTTGATACTTCTGCTGTTTCCTTGTACGTGATCTCATGATGCATTGCTGTGGGGAGATCTAACTGTTCTGCCAACTCGTTTTCAAGAACTGTTTTCAAAGGGAATGGTTTTAAATTGCTCACTTGGGGGGTCATTTATTGTCTATTTTTTTTTTAGTGCTGGGTCCTCAGGCATTTGAGGGTGAAATCTCTATTGTTCACCCCACCTCCAGAATGATCAGAAATCATGGATTTTTACTTAGCCACCCACTGTCTTTTGACCTGAATACTTCAATTTTTCTTTCCCACCCAGTCCCTTCCTAATGTTAGCCACAGTCTTCCCATCTTGCTCTCACCCTGTAGGGTAAGGAAATGTGGTTTCATCCATGAATGACATTAATGCCATTGTGTGAATCATTAGTGGACCCAGCATCACAAGCCCTAGGGGATCAAATACTTGCAAACCACTAGAGAGAAATTCTAATATCAAATACGTGGCAGGAATCATCCTAGCTCGAAGAAAACAAAACAACCCTGTTTAATACCCAGAGAAGGTAATGGTGCTTAGAGAGAGCAGAGGAGCTTGTGAAATAGCCTCGAGGCGCCCAGAGGCAACCATCCTGCTTCTCTCTCCTGTCTGTGTTCCCTCTTGCCTCCCCTCCTCCCAGGCGGCTCCCTCTCCAACCGACTAACCAGATCCTTCCCACTTGTGGCATATAAAGGCAGTATTTGAAGCCCTGACTAGGCTGTTGCCTTCTTTTTCCTCAAAACAAACAAACACAAAGTCAAGATGAAGCATGACTAACTAAAAAAAAAATATTAAAGACAGAAATTGAGCTTTTGTGTTGGGGTGGGAGAAGAAAAGCTGAACACCTGCTGTTCTGCTGTGGTGCCATCCCAATTGCCCTGGAGGCTGCGGCTAGTTCTGCCTTTAAAGGCCTTTATGCCAGTGTTTCTGCTTTGCCTTAGCACTTGGTAGAAGACAGCACAAGAGCATGGGGTTGTCTCACAGCCCAAGGAGGAGTGTAAGACGTAACCTTGTGATTACTTGCTGGCACCTCTGATGATCCCAAAACTTCAGTAGGTGTTCAAAAGCTGATTACTTTTTTTTTGTTGTTGTTGTGTGTTAATGGCAGGTGCTCACATTTTAAAATTTTGTCCAAACATCCTCTGGGATGTAAACATGCAAGGCATATTTGGCTGGTGGCTCCTGCAGTATGCATTACCTGTGTAAGAACAGGAATGCTGTGCAAAAGCAGAGAAAGCAGATGGGAGTGCTCTGTTATGCATAACGGGACACAGATTTCCCTTAATGACCTCATCCTGCTAACCTTGAGGAGAAAATTCAAAGGTACTTGAAACCCTTTCTCTGTGGAAACACTTACTCCCAACTATCAGGCATCAATACTTGACATTCCCTACAAAAATTAGGTGGTTAATAAATTTAGACAGTCTAGCTAAGTAACTGGCATAGCTAGGTCATTCATGCTACATGTGGCCAACCTAGACATGTGTAGAACATCTTAAAATAGCTGTTGAAATATTTGTGTAAAGTTATATTTTTCATTTCTCTTCTTTCTCTTCTCTTCTGAACTATGAATCAAAGTATTGGACCGTGAGAATCTCCAGTCCCAGAGGGTGGTGGTGGTGGGACCAGAACTGAAGAGAAGGTTAATTTTATCAGGTCTACAGAGCAATTTTGAAACAATTTAAAATCAGATAGGTTGGTTTTAACTGTGTTTGGATCTGAAACTCTTCACAAATTAAACCTGACCATTTGAATAGGAGCTCTTACACTCTATTTCAAGAGCTAATAGAGATGGAATGGAAAGTGGAAATGTTAAAATTGGTATTTTGAGAAATATCAGGTAACACTCAGAATTTTCAAACTCTTCGATACTGACATCCATAAGCAGAGATTTGGTAACTTACTTTTTGAAGCTCATTACTGTAGTGAACTTGCTAGTTCTCTGGCAGCTGTGAAGGTTTAGCCAGCAATGATGTCAGATTCAGAATTAAAAGTATGTGTGGAACAGATAAGATAAAAGGTGCCTTTTTTCTTCTTTGAACATGTAGAGTTTTCTGGTTATAGTTTCGTGAACTTGTTGAAGTTAATACAAGATAACACAAACTATTTTGGGATGGGGAGAATGATCCTTTAGGCACAACAACAAAAAAAAGAAAACAAAGAGGAAAGCTCCTCCTATCCAGACCCTAAGTATATGGAAGATTGATTTTCTGTGTGTGTGATTAAATGTCTTAATTTATTAAGTAAAAGACTTACTGAAAAAAACAAAAATGATGTTTAATCCATGCATACAGCTACTACAGTGTCTTTTTGAATAATGGATCTTTTCCTGCACATCAATGTTATTACAAAGCTGGAGAAGCATCAAAGGAATATTCTGCTTGCTGTATGAGCCTTGGGAAGTTAAGTGCTGAGAGGAGACTAGGTTATACTTTCCCAAACTGTGAAACAGATAAAAATGGGACTAAAGATGGCTGTAGAAGATGATAGATAGGTACAAAGCCCTCACAGGTTGAATTTCTGATCAGGATTTACAATGTTCCATTATTTATGAAGAACAAGGAAAGACAATGGTATTTTAAAAATTGGACTAGATGCTGTTCCTAACTGGAGATCTCTTCTAAATATCGCATCTTTTGCTATTTCTGCAGGAACTTATATCGACTGTTGTATAAGTAGTGAAATTGTAAACAGTAGCCAAGACATTTTTAAGTGATAGCTTCTATTAAACAAGGTACAACATAAACAGACTTCAAGGTATATGAGCATTCCTTATCAAGCAGAATTTTATATGATATCTGAATAGTTTCATGATTTCTAAAAAGCTATTTAAATCAGTGGACTTGTCAAAGTCAGAGGGAATTTTACCAGTGGAAACAGAATTAAGCCCTAAAGAGATCATTTTTTCAGCACCTTTGCAACTTTTCATCTGCCAGCATTGGAGCCAATGGAAAGGGTTTCATTGACTTTGGCACATAAAGGGATGTTAGCTGTGTAACCCAAGATATCTTGTGAGTGCCAAAGAATAAGCGAAATTTAGAACGAGACCAGCTTTGCTGTAATGGTGATGATATAATACTCAAGAGCAAACAACTAATAACCTCTTCTTAAAACAAGAATCCATCATGAATGCTCCAAGACCAAAGGGAAAGTTTGCCTCTGGCCTCTGGGATTCCCTGCTGGGCAATGAAAAGAGGAGCTATATCATGCAGAAAATGATGAGGAAAGAGTAAAACCCCTCAGGAGAAAAAAGCCTGTTTCTTTTCCCCTCCTCATCTCCTGGCATACTTATCTTTACCGCTTGTGTACAATTCCATTGAGAAAACCAGTTCATGATAGAACAAACTGAGAATGTGTTAGTTCAGGCAGCCTCTTCTTTTCTTTCATGGATTAATGACAACTGAAAATGAAAGGATTATTTAAGGCCACTTGGGCAATATTAAGTACTGCCTATTGTGTTAGTCTAGGATCACATGTAGCCTGGAAACCAAAGACAGCAAACCACATTAGGTTAGTGTAGGTGGACACCTAGGTTATGAAACAGGCAGTTCTTGGATTTGCTTGTCAGTAGTTAGAGAATTGCCAGTTCTGAAGAAAGAAATTTAAAAAATGGTGGTTTGCAGTCAGCCTTTCTGAAATTCCCAGGGGAATAGCCATGTTACTCAACTCTAGAAAACAGAGTCTTAGTGACCATTCTCAGTGATCATTTTTTATTTGGACTTCTGCTGAAGATACAAGAAGTCAAAGTTAAGTAAGTTCACTATTCATGTTTGTACTGATACGGGCCTGAGCTAGAAATGGTAATTTTTGGAAAGTTGTAGCCTGTCCTTGTCAACCCATTTCAGAACAAGGGGAAAGCTTTCTTCAGCAAATCCATTCTGCTGTGTTTTCCTGTGAGTCAAACGCAAACAGTTTTCAAACCTTTGCTGGGAAATGCAGTTCACAGTCTGGCAGGACCTTGGAAAATAAGACCTTAAGTGAGTGTACCATGAAGTGTATCCATCTCTCTCTGTGCTGGGACAGAAGCTGCCTTTTGAGCAGCCATCTCACTTTGCCTTTTGCTTCTCTCTGTATCGGCTAAAGGTTCTGCCTGCTCTGCTTCTCCATTTCTGAAATGGTAGAGGTGTGCTGGCAAAAATTTGCTTGAAACTAGATCTGGAAATCTCCATGCCTTGGATGGTGTGTTGTATGGACTGACATTTGTTTGGAGCAACTGAGTGAAAGGATTTAATGTAAATGTGAGAACTTCCAATTTCAACAAACATGAATTTTGGGGTATGTGCTCATGCATCCACTTGTTCGTAACAGGAGACAACAGGTCTTATAGTACCCTGTAGAGGAAAAAGCTTCAGTGATACTGTCTGGAGAATGACTAAAGGAAATTAAACACAGAAATAATCAGCAGAAAAGTACTACTTTTTGTTTGTTCTCCAGTGAGTGTGTTGGTAAATGGCCTTTATCGCAAACTGTGCTAATTCTGCAGTCCATGTATCCCTGTGCTTCAGGAACTTGGTTGCCAGTGACCTAAGAGCTTTCATTGGGGATGGACATTACACAATATTGGTGTCATATAAGACTTGTGATTCTCTTCTTGCACAGATTAGGTATTCATTACTGGTGTAGAAGATAAGGGCCAAATCACAGTTTGTTCCCAAATGAACTGGCCGCATTACACTGTGTGCTCTCCATTCACAGCTCTGGGTTCTTGAGAATTTAGAACTGAACTTGTAAAAGGTACACAGAAATTATTTAGATCAACAATGAGGAGTGGGAAGAACGTACTTCTGCACAGAATATTTTGTGCCTTCACACCTACTTCTTTGTGTCTGGGAAACTCTTACTACTTCTTTCTTCCTTGTTTGCTATAGTTTTGGATGTCTTGCTGTATTGCTATTTCCTATTCTGGATATTTTGAGTCTTGTTGAGAACTGAAGAAATGGTTGAATGATAATTTCTATTATTTTCCTGTACAGATGTTGATGGAGGTTTCCTGATATTTAGATAAAAGTTATTAAAAACCCCTCTGAATCCCAGGCTAAGGTTTTCAAATGGGCCCAGGCTCACTTTACCCTGTTATCTAACCTTTATTCTTTCAGACTAGAAGACTTTATTTCCTATGTGTTAACGAGTGATTTGTTTTCTTCCAAGTCTGCATCTATAGCATCTCCTGAGTTATTTTGTCTAGGGTCCTTGTAAAGAGAAGCAGGAATTTTTGTTCCCCTTCTCTCACACAGAAGTGAGGGCCTAGTTCTTGTTGTCTTTGCTTTGAGCAGTGGGGAGGAGAAATTCCTTCCTGACAGTTGAAAGGACAAACAATTTAGAAATATAAACATTAAAGGAGGGCAAGGGGTGTCATTCTTATACCACACTGGTGTAAATCAGCAGCAGGGCCAAAGGAATATACGTCACATCACTAAACAGAAAATTTACTTGCCTCCATGCCCATCTTTTCTCACAGGATTTTGAACCAGTTATGTCTCCAATTCTTGTTGGACTGGTCTTCTCATGCCAGAGTATTCATTGGAAGAAAACCTGGGCCAAAGTGAAGCAGCTTCATGCTTCAGCAGGTTGCACAACCAGCAGGAGACATAGAACAGAGACAAATGCTGTGGAGCCCTACCCCAAAGTTTGACCACAGGGAACAAGGCTGGGGTGTCTTTACAAACAGGTGTATTGGAAAAGGGATAACCATTCAACCGGCAATGCCTAACATTATACAGCTAGCACTATCTATAATATCCCCTGAAAACTCCAAAACTGAATTTTGACTAGATTTATGAGTTGTAGGACAGGAGCCAAGTTAGCTCTTACTCAGTCTTGATGTGTTTGGAGCAATCTCATTTTTATATGTCTGGAACTTTGTTTTTCTGACTTGGTTTCTTCATATCTCCAATAGTTTTTATCAAACGGTAACAATGACATTCTTTCTCCAATTTGGCTTAGGGTCAGAAAAGGGGCTCTTAAACATACACATTTTGTTTAATGGGCTTTTTAAAAAATTTCTTGTTCAATTAACAGAGATTCTCCAGTCTTTAAAATTTTCAATTACCATTTTCCTGCCTACTCAGGAAGCACTTGGCTTCCATTTTTCAGAGCAATTGTAACTTTTCCATTAGTTTGATAGCTGTGATAGTACTTGCCATCTGCCATGATGCACACAAGCACTCACCCGCCCACCCATCAACCCACCCACTCACATACAATGGGATCTTTAAAGGGGCCCATAGCGTGTCCATAGAGGTAAATCTGATAAACCACTTCCAACAGAGGCCACCTAACCTCTAGTGTAAGTCACATCTCTCAGTATTTTTGTAACTTTGTCCATTCCCCTTGTAGAAAACTGTCTGTGTCAAGTTGACTTTTACACATGGAAAGTTTCAGTGAAGTTGGTTTAACCCTTATCAAGAAGAGGGCAGAGGGTAATAATAAGTAATTTTGGCCTGTGGCAGTACTATTTCCTCTCACTTTGTTTCTTTCTCTTTGTCTGTTTTTCTGTCTCTGTGTCTCTAACCAATTCTTTTCCTGAGTGATCTTACATTTTCCTGTCCTGTAAAAGTCTACACAAATCTGATTTATGAGCAAATTATCTTTATACCTGCTCCTTGGATCACATGAAGCATCTGCTGCTAATGTTCCTGAATGTTCTTCATACAGATCATGCAGTTGGCCATGGATCAGTTTAAGTTTACAACATTAACTTGATACCTTGTGGTGGCCACCTAAAAAAACAGAGATTAGACAGGAATAAGGGAATAAAGGTAGGTATTTATTTGAAGGGCCTTTAAAGGTACACCCTGGGCAGGCAAAAGGCTACACCCAAGATGGACCCGGAGTCACAAGTTCTTCACATTTTTATAAGTTTGGTTCATTTGCATATCAAGGTTGATTGTCCAATTATAACCTCAGTTCATGATGTAATTACCCCAAGCTTGCCCCCCTTCAGAGGCTTTAGTTTACACATTTTGGGGCCTGGTGTCCTTGATGTGGAAACCTAGAGAGGTTTGGTATGGCTAACCAGCATGAGAGAACACCAGCTAACAGGCCACATGAAACTTCAGAGTTACACACTAGGCAGTACAGGATTTGAAAAACACAAAAGTTAAAACTTAAAGCACCATTCCCCCCCATAGAGGCTTGACAAGGCCTCTACTTTGTCGAGACTATTCTAAATATTCTAAATATCTACTAATATGTGTCTAACAGCAGTATACATCTAACAGTAGTATATATAAACAAGAATTGTAATTACAACTACTATGAACAAATTTTAAATTGTGATACATTTTTGGATTTACCAGAGAGTTCATATCTGATAGATGTCAAAGTGACCCTATGGCATTTAGGGAAGATTACATATAATTTCTTTAGATTTAAACCTCATTAAAACATTGTTTCTATGAGAGGTGTGACTATTTCTGCCCCACTTAATAATGGTTTTTGTTTTTAATTTTAGTTATTAGCAAATTCTTCACTAAAAGCAATGACTATGCTCTATGATAAGATTATTATATCTCCACCTTCTCCATATTTTTCTTGGGCATTTTGCTCTCTGTTGTCTGAGAAAAAATTAATGACTTTTTAAAAAGATAAATGGTAATTTTACACTTTCAGGTATGAATGAAAGACATAATTAAGGTTTAGATGCTTGGAAGATGTGTATCCTCACTGAAATGACATGTATCTGTTGGAGTGAGTCCAGAGGAGGGCCATGAAGATGATCAGAGGGCTGGAGCACCTGTCCTATGAGGAAAAGCTGAAAGAATTGGGGTTGAAAAGCCTGAAGAAGAGAAGGCTCTGGGGAGACCTTATTGCGGTCTTTCAGTACCTAAAGGAGCCTTGCAAGTGACGGGGAGAGGGACATTTTACAAGTGATACAAGGATCAGTTTAGATTGGATATTAAGAAAAAATTCTTTACTGTGAGGGTGAATTTCCAACTCTGGAACTTGTTGCCCAGAGAAGCTGTGGATGCCTCATCCCTGGGAGTGTTCAAGGCCAGGCTGGATGGGGCTTTGAGCAGCCTGGTCTAGTGGAAAGTGTCCCTACCTGTGGCAGGGGAGTTAGAACTAGATGATTTTTAGGTCCCTCCCAACCCAAACCTATGATTCTATGAAATGATATCTTTTTGTATCATATTATTCATTATATGTCTTAAGTAATCATAATTACAAGTAATTTGGTTCAGCATGAGTGTTCATTTCTGGGTTTTGTTTTCTGGAGCAAATTTTATGCTAAGCAATGATCCACATTTTCTATTGTAACACCTTAAACCTGCAAGTGGGGTATTTTTTTGGTAAATATAAGTGCCCACAACTTTATCTGTCGAGAGTGCGTGCATATCCAACAAAAGCCACACTGGACCAAAGTGTGTGATGTAAATGTGTACGTACATAGCACGTGTATATGATATATGTGTGATTCATTATAGTATGTAGCTCTGTGTATTGTACCTGGGCAAGGAGGCAGAAGATCCTGGTAATTCCAGGGCCTGATTCACCATTGCACTGTGATTGCTTTGGTCATGCAAAGTAACTGTAAACCTGGCTTTACTGGGCAGTTAAAGTGGGTTTACAGCTGTCTTGTGTCAGGGAGCTGAATGAAGCAGCCAATGAATTCAGCACAGAACTCCTGCTGTTTTGGTGTTGTGGAAGCTGCTCCCCAGGCATCCTTTCCAGCGAGCATCTCACTGAGAATGGAGCTAGGCGATAGTTGGAACAATTTGTGTTTTCATAGCACAAAACAGAGGTCCTTTGAGACTTTCAGTGGACCTCAGCATGTTCAAATTTGATTGTAGGAGAAGTCCTGCTTGCTTACAAGTCTAATCCTACTCAGAGGGAGCAAGTACTACCACTCTGTCTCTCTCTGCAGCATGGGCTGTGGCGGGGTTGTGTGTGTCACTGCTGGGGTGGCTGAAATGCCATGACACCTCCTGAAGTATCTGCATCATACTTGCAGTACAGAATAGGGCTGTGGACTCTGACAGTGAAAGAGAACAAACCAGATAGAAATACCCCTACCCACATTGTTTTTCAGATCTCTTTCTAAAAAGCAGTTTTTCCTTCTAAAGGGTAGTGCTGGAGGGCAATCAGTGCTTTTGTGCCTGAACTCCTCCTTTGTCCTGTTCAGCGATTCCTCCATCAGTGCTGCCAAATAAAGGCTGCACTCTGTCCTCCAGTGCTGAGAAAGAAATGTTTTTTGTTTGGTTGGTTTTTTTTTTTTCCTGTGTGTTTTTTTTTTTTAATAAAATAGAGAAAAAAATTACATAAAATATAATAAATAGATGCTAAATAAAAGTACACGCAGAAGACACTATGCACACAATAGCTGGAAAGCAGAGTGCAGCCATGTTTTCCTCTGTCAGTGGGTCAGTGTGTTCTGTAAGCACTTCCATCCTGTCAGGTCCCTGGTTGGTCTCCACCTGCTAGCCGGCTCACTCCAGAGGCAGCGCTGACCTGGCCTCTCTCTCATTTTGCTGGCGCCAGCGGCTTGATGGGCCTTGCACTTTGATTATTTGTGTTAACAGTTAATTTAGCACCATGGACACGTGTGCCAAAGCTGCCTCTACTTCCTGCAGCCTTCCAACAAATGGGACTTTTATGAGATGCCTTTCACAGCTCCCCTGCCTCCTCCAGCTCAACTCATTTGCCTCTTTTCTCCCCTACCCCTCCCCTGCCTTCCCTCCCCACCCCACCGTCTCAATCTCAGCTGTAATCTTTTCTACATCTTGCAGGAAAAGAGCTATTTCTGGCAGCTCTGTCTCTAACACTCGCCCCACTCAAACTGATTTAATGGAGATTTATAGACGCGAGGCTATGCAGCTCTGAGGCGCTTTCCTGAAAAACTTTTCTGTGCCTGCGTTACGTATGGAATTTATTTATTTAATGTTTGGTGTTGCAGCTACACTGTCAACTGTTTGCATGACATATTCCACATACTTTTTTTTCACAAGAATTCCAGTGAAATCCTGTTACACAGCACATTTCTGGTCCAATTCATCCCAGCTGCTAACTTTACCAAGCTAAAATCTGACGCCCAGGTCCAATTTCATTAAACCCCAGCCGGCATGGTTCTTTGTGATAATACTGACTCTCGTCTGAGGCAATATGTATTTTGGCTCACAGCTACAAATAAATCCTGTCATAAGTACCTTCTTCCTAGTATGCAGCACACTGCAATGGTCCAAAAAAAGAACAGCTTCTGTAAGAAGTTGTGGAGAAGAGAGATTTTTGCAATCATTTATCATGCTTTTCCAAGCAAGCTCTCTGCTATCTTAAGAAATTATGTTCTCTAAAAATAAATGAGAACTTTAGTTGTATATAACCTCAAAACTGCTGTTTCTGTTGTCATTCCAGCTTTGATTGATGCAGAAAGACCCAACCTGGTATGTAAGGGACTCTATATTTACAGCCCAATACACACAACATATTTATTCTGTTACCCTTTTCCAACTGCCTAAGTACTAAAATTAGCATTAAATATTCAAAACACAGCCAATAAACAAAAAGAAATGTATTGTTAAACCCTCATTTCATCTTCATTATTGGAGGGTGTTTCGTGTTGGTGCTCAAGAGCGTATGTGCTGGTGTTGAGATTCCTCTTGGACTCCTCCAGCAGGCACACATCACATCCACTCCCACTTAGCCTCCACATGAGACCTGGCTTTTGTGTGGGCTTTCAGCCTGAGGGTTTATTTCACTTGGCCCCTCTCCCATCCCTGAATGGTGACACACATGGATGGTCCCCTGTCTGCTTACAGGAGCAGGAACTGGGGTGTCCCCATCCTGCCAAGCACTCTAGGTGGCTGCATCTCCAATGGCTTCAGGTGCAGGAGTCTCCTGATCCGAGCTGCTTACAGGAGCTGGGGCACAAAGCAGTTTCTCAGTGTCTCCCCCGACTGAAAATTCTTTTCCTTTTTTTAATGAAATTGAATGAGCTAAGTGTAACCCGTCGAGGACAAATCCTGTACTCTTCTCATCTTCCAAACAAGCATTGTGTAAGCCCTGATTCTGCCGGCTCTCCTGCCGCCTGCTTGTTTAACAAGTGGTATTTTGAAATAATGCCATAGTGTATTTTTAAATATCAAATTTTGCTGTGTTTTGAAATTGCAGATTCCCTTTGGTCAAGAAGGTTTTATCCCTGTGTTTAACATTTTGTTATTATGGTCTCTGCTAAGCTCCAGGACAGCACATTTTGGAGGTCGCTGGTGAATATCCTTTGCTTAGGCTGAAGCAGGTACTTTCCTGATGGATTTTTTTGGTGACACCAAGGGAAAAGTTAACAAGTTGGAGGAATACAGATATTACCATTTCAGATCAGACCAGTTGTGCCTTGAGACCACTATTTTTCTGTAAGAGTAGCTAATCCTGGATGACAGGTTTTTTACAAATTAAACATACTTTGAGAATGATTATCCTGTGTAAGGGTAGCAGCACTGCAAATTAAATGGGTTTTCCAGTCTGTCTATTGTGCAGCACATTGCTTTAGACTTTTTGGGAATTTACATTTGTTCTGGCCAGTTAGGAGGTTTTACAAAAGACCTAGGAAGTGTTGAAATTGCAAGTTTGCGTTGGACCAAGTGTTGCAGAAACATGGTGTTTCAGCACTGTGTACGTCATGAACCTGTAATTTCAACACTTTCTAAGAGTCACCAGAGTCTCTCAGGCTGCACTGTAACATAACTAAGTGTTCTCCCCAGAACACTCAACTATCTTTTTTTTTTTTTTTCCCCCTGGAAAATATAATTTGAAACACCATTTGGCTGACATTAAAGAGTTTAAAATTTTTTTATTAATAATGAAGGAAAGTCAAAGTAAAGGATTACGGTAAATAGAGAAACTTGCTGACTCAAGTGGTAGAGGGGGTGAATCCTTCTGCTGAATAAATATAGTGGACTAGGGTTGCAGTTTTAATTATGGATTCACTTGTGAGGGACAAAGTGGAATTTTTACAAGCTGTCTGTGGTTATGCTTATGCCTTATGTCATTGCACACTGGTTCTGATAGCAAGTGTTAAACGCCTGCAAATGAATCCGCTATTACTTCTGCCTCTGGGCTGTATCTCCCTTAGGCTCAGCCAGAGTGGGGAAGGGAGATGCTGCACAGCTTTGAATGCAATTTTAAGCAATTTGTGGCATGTGCTCTCCTTCACTAGTCTCCCTCCTCAAATCATACACAATAAGCATCCAGGGTGCAACCTTCCTTTTAAAGACATCTCCAAACACTGGAGAAGCCAAGGCTGCCACAGCTGCAATAGTGAGAAGGGACAAGACCACTTTGCCCTGTAAGACATCGTGGCTTTGTTTCCTCAACTGGTGGCTTGTCTGTTGAGTGACCTGATACTCCCATTCAGTGAAAAAATTCCTTGTTCCTAACACAACACTTTTTGTGCACTGACTCAAAGCATTTTGCAAAGGTTGAGCAACATCCCTTTATTAGATTGAGAAAATGAGGTACAGACAGACCAGAGCGATTGCTGGAAGTCCCCAGTGAGGGCAGCAGAGGACAGAGCCCCAGTAGCCAAGTTCTTATTCAGTAGCCCAGTTCTTATTCAGTAGCCTATTCACTTGGAGACACTCTCTCCATTCACTCAGCTTCCCACCATCCTGTGATGGCAGGAGGGCAGGCAAGTATAAGGTGAGTTCTTGATGCAAAATCTTTGCTTTGCACTTTTCCTTATGTGTTTGCCCGACTTCAGTAACCTTTCAGAAGCATGCTCCTCCCTTTCATATCCCTTGGTATTCCCTCAAGATCTAAATGACCACTATTTTCTTCAAGGATAACATTTTTCTCTTTTTGCATTTATGAGATGAATTGGGAAACCTCCTGTACCATCCCTGGGAAACTGGACAGGAACTCCTGCATTAACATAGCTTGTATTAAATGTGCGCTGGTGTGACTGTATCTGAGGGTGGGAGACAGAGAACTACTGGGAATAGCCAGGATTTCTCCCTGTTGCAGGCAATGCTGCTGAGAAAGCACAAACCAGCCACAGTGGTGAAGTCATGCAAATGCAATGCTACCAAAGGCCACAGGAATTGTGGAAAGATTTGTGTAAATATCTCATGCATTCTTGTGCTCTAAGGTTTATGGAAACAAAAACCACAGTCACAGAGCCCATGCCACATTTGCTTGTCCCTTCCCCCTTCTGTTTCTTCTCTACAGAAAGGTTGTAGAACAGTTTATGAGCAGCCAAGAAACTGATTTTTTTTCCTTTTTGTTTTTACTAGTAATGTTAAAAAAAAAAGTGGAAAAGATGGTAAGCATAAACAAGGTTAAGCAGGGTGCAAGGGGAAGGATGGCTGATTTGTGAGTATCATGTGAACTTCTTTGTTGTAAGCATGTGTGGAAAAAATACATGCCACACTCATGTTTCCCAAGTCATTTTCAGACAACACATTGTCTCTATCACTCACCAACTGGACACCCTTTCCCTGCACCATTTAACTCAGTAGATCATCCATGCAATTTGCTTACCCTCAAAGGGAAGATACTGTATGTTTACTGTCCTGCTTAATTTTTGAGGTTTTATCATGCTCTCTTGAGAGGCTGAGAATACCTGAGTCTAGACAAAACCAGCCCTGTTTATTCATGTCCTGGTGTCCATTCCTCTCTGTTATTGACTGCACCAAGGACATTCTCCCCTTCTTCAGATGCTTTGTATCATTTTAGATAGTGGTATCACACTAGAGAGGGACAGTCTACATGAGGGCTCTTACGAGTAAATAGCGCAGGGGAACAATGCACCTGCTGTTGGAGAAAATATGGGTACGTCCTACTGCTGCTGCTGGAGGTGAGCTCCTAGGAGATGGTGATTGACTATCCCACACCGCTGGGAGAGGGAGAGCACTCTGTCAGGTGCCCTTTTTTTTTAGGTCTTAGCTATTTGCAGTCCCATACTGACAAGAGCAAGGATGGGAAAAACACAAAAGGAGCTGGTTAAAAGATATGTCCTTAGTCTGTTTAAATTAACCCCCACTTTTCAAGTCTGAGGGAGCTTTACCATCTTTTGAGTGGATCCATGGACCAGAGTGCAGGGAGCACGGGAGTGAAGGATTCCAGCAGGGGCTGGAAGCTGTGGAATTACTAAGAAAGAAAAAAGAACAACTTGTATTGGCTCCAGGTAATAACCAGCCTGGCTGCTGGCACAGAGACTGCTGTGACCCAAAGGCAATCATCTTTCTTGCGTCACAAAACCCAAACCTTTGCTGCCTTCCCACAGTGCCATAGCACCCAGTGTGTTCCACCCTCCCTGGTCCCCCTCATGCGTCAGGGTGCTTTTTTTTTTTGTTTCCAAGAGGAGATTTTTGCATGTAGGAAATTGGGCAGGATGAGCTGGTGCTAATACCAGGCTGGCTACAATGGCCATGGGGCCAGGCCTTCCTTGGCCTCTTGGAGGGACACTGGCTGTGGCTCTGAGCAGCCCAGGCACTTCAGCAGGTGGCACTGTGAGTCCTGCTCACCCACTGTGGGGCTTTTCTGCTTCAAGAGGTATTTTTCTTTTGGATAAGGAATAAAGCTGAGGTTCTGACCACTTGTGGTCTTTCAAAATGCCAAGGTATTTTTCAAAATACAGGGGTGCTGGCCTAGGCATCCCAGCCAAACTGTAGCTTGGGTAGCATCCTACCAGTTCAGAGCAACACCAGTGATTCCACTGGGATATGATTTATTTCTTCACTTCCTGTCCTAAAGGAACACCCACAAAGTTGTGAAAGTTGTGCACAGAGTACACAGTGGAAAGGAGGCTGCACTGATTGCTAGGTGAGGGTTAGCTTAGTAATTGCTGGTGTTTCTGGAGTGGTTCTTCAGAGCAGAAGTGAGCAGGAAAGAAATAGCTAAGCAGCTCCTAGTCAAGGGTGTTGCTGATATACAAATACAAATAAAAAAGGGGACAAAATGCTCCAACATGTCAGTTGTGGAACATTTATTAAGTTAACAAGTCTACAAGGACCAATAATACCATCCTCAGTGTCTGTTCCTGCAGCCACTTATGGGCAGAGGCTTTAGTCTTGCTTTAACAGAAGCATGAGGAAGTTGGTGCTAGTTATCCTACTCTGGTCTTTTCCTATCACCCAACTGGCAAAACTCAGTAGCAGTGATTTATTTGCTTGTATCACTTGCTTCAGCTATGGGCTCAAAAGACAATTATTTGATTGTGTAATACAATCAGGGTTTTGTTTGGATAGATGATTTTATATTTTATAGTCTAGTGGACAGTGTCATTAGCCTTTTTTCATGAGGGAGTCCCTTGCTCACAGCACAAGATTTGGAAAGTTCCAGAGAGAGCACTTTCCTACCTGCTTCCACATTCCCTTCAGCTTTTCTGTCCTCCTCCCTTCCGTGACTCCTGCACGGGAGATGCAGTGCTCCTGACCCTTGCAGAGTGCTATTTGCTTGTTTTATCTCTGAAAACAAAACAAATTTCTCTGTGTTTTGTTCTATTTCCTACATGATAGAATCTTTTGTTTTCACTTGCAACCTTTGCAGCTTCCAAGAATTTTTACTCCTTGTGGTTTGCTGAGATGTGCGGGGTTCAATAGTCTGCCACCAGGCCCTGGCCCAAGGTCGAGGATTCCCTCCTTTTCCTTCCCAGTATTGTCCTGCATCCTGCAAGGCCCTTCTCCTTACATTGCTGTAGCTGTCGTGACAAAGGGGACTGGCACCAGGCACACTCCTGCTGCCACGGTGACAGCTGCTGAGCACTCGCCAAGCTCTAATGACAATAGCATGACCTCAGATACTTTATTAAGAAAGAAAAACTTGAAAGGGAGGGTACACTTAAAAGCAGACAATAACACCTCGTCTCAATGCAGTGCATTGTTTTTGCAACCCCAGGATAGAAATGCTTTAATATATTTTTGGCTTATTCTCTCTCAGCCTCCTTCCCCATTTTATGCACAGGTTCATCCACATCCACAGTGGTCTCGAGTTCTCAACAGCCTCTGTGTGACTCAAAATATGCAAATAGATGTTATGGACCACTGGGCTCAGTATGAAGCCAGATATCACACTGGCCAGGCTACACTTTTAATGCTGCTGTGACACTGGTTATTTCTCTGTGCTTCATTTCTCTGGGGTGATAATGGTGTAAAATGGGGATGATGGTACTTTAGTCCCCACAACAAAGCCTCCTGAGCTACACGGGTCTGCATGGAGCTGTGCTATGGATGGAGATGGGGGCTGGGAGCTGTGCTGCTGCATGGAGCTTCTCTCCCACAGGGACATGGAAGGGGAGGATCCCGGTGGGCAAGAGCTTGTGTTCAGCTGTGCCTGAACTCTGCAGCCAGGATGGCCGTGGCAGAAAACCTTTGCCTGAAGCCACACAGAAAGTCTGAGAATGAGTAAATAGACTTGGCAGAAGGGGAAGTAGAGCTGGTCAGAAAAATTCTGACTAAACAAGTTTTCGTTGGAATTTACCGATTCATCAACATCAAAGCACTTTGTGGAGAGGGTCCAATTTTGACAAAGTTGTTTCCAAAACCAAGCAGGGCTTGAAAACTGCCTGCTAGGCACATTTTGGAAACCTGGCTAGTTTTATGCTGATTTATGCTGTCGGTTCCTCAGCAATTCACCAACTGGCTGTTAAGAAGTGTGTCTTTCCAGGTGTAAGTCTGAAGTGACTGTCTCCAAGCAAGGAATCCCGTGGTGGTCTGTGACCCTGTTCCTATTGCTTGTAAAACCCCTGGCTCAGGGACATTGACTCTGCAGAGTGCTATCAACTTTTATCAGACACTCCTTTTTAAAAAACAGAAAAATCAACTGACATAAGAGTTGCTGCTTTCAATTCTGGGATCTTTTAATTTGAATCTAGAAACAAAATGTCTGCATTCCATTTCTTTTTTATACATGCTAAAATAACTCCATTAATTGACATAGAATTACTACTCAGCTGAATTTGTGTAAATTGGAGAACTTCAATGAATTGCTACATAACCTTTGGAACATAATGGAGCCCACAAAAATACCTAGATATTTATCCTTTCCAGTTGGAGTGGAATTCTACTTTTGCTTCTTATGGATGATACTGTTGGTAAACCTTAAAAACAAAAGGAGAGGAAGAAGAGGAAGAAAAAAATACTTGCTGGACCTGGTTCTTCTCAATGTGGAATTCCTCTTCTTTTATGGTTTGCAGCTGGTTTTGTGTGTGAGAGACAGGGGGAGACAAAGAGGAAGGGGTATTTCACATTTCCCATGATACGTTTTGTTTGGGGTTGTGACAGCAGGATTCATTGCGCATAATCTATAAGGCTGTACAGAGCATTTCTTGAGCTTGTCTTTATGGGAGGAAAAACTGCTGGTGGTTTTTTTTTTTTCCTTTTTCCGCAGAGGACTTTTCCAGTGTCTAGTGTGAACATACAGTACTGGAGAAGCACAGAAATATGCCATTGCTTTCAGGCTTGCCCATGTCCAGATGTGCATCCCAAGATGTGCTAGCTTTGGGGAGACATAAAGCAAACTGAAAGGAACAGGATTTTACTGAAACAAACAGGATTCTACAAAAAGAAACAGACCAATAAAATCTGTGCAGAGAACATTTTCTTTCATAGTACCTACAATTATGCAATTGCACTGTACTTCAAAATATGCCTGTATTTTGCAGCAGACTCTTTGCTATTTTTTTTTCAATTGGACACAGGATAATCTTTTAAGTAATGTGTTTATTTTAGCTTTGTTTTTCCCACTCCCCAAGGTCTGCTAGGGTTTCTCTCCTATCTTTTTTATGTGCCAATGACATTGGTTGTTACAAGGTCAGGATCAGGATTCATTGTGGGGGGCAACAGTGCCATAAGGGCTTGACATGAGATCAGAAGTAATGCTGCAGTGAATAAAAAAAAAAGAGTAGAAAAAAAAAGTAGCAAGGCTCATGGTGCCGAAAGATCTGGGTTTCCCATCCAGACACCATCTGTGAAGCACTTGGGGACAGTGCCTAATGTCTGAGTCATCATGTTTGGCAGTCCTTTAGCCAGTGGTCTGTTTCCCTGGGGGGAATATTCACTGGGGGAGAAAAGAAATGGTAGAAGGATGGAAGATAAACTGCCCTTTAGCCCCATGATTTATATTTGGTCAGAGTACCCCAGTTCTATTTTCTTTTACTTGGAATGTATCTTGGACATGTTGTTTCAATATGAGACAATCAGCTGGGCTCTCAGAGGAATGTCCCTGGAGACTCGAAACAGCCTCCCAGTAGGGTAATATGTTCAGCAGAATTCTAAGATGTATTCTCCAACATCTGCAGTCTATTTGTGCCTCCAGAATATTTCCCATCAGCATTTGGGGAATCAAAAGGCACTTTGAGAGATGGTCACCAATTCTCTACACTGCATGATAACTTGTAAAATGTTTGCTTCTTTAAACTTCTACTGAGCTGGTGGTTGTTTCTTTCTTTCCTTT
>WEIT01018848.1:84726-102755 GCA_013389985.1 Dryoscopus gambensis | reverse complement strand
TTTGTTTTTTTTTTTTCCTGAGATCCTTTCTCTGTTTCTGTTCTGTGAAAGTCAAATAAAAGCAACAAATAACTGAAGAATCCCTAAACAAACAGTTGGGACTTTGACTTGCGAAACTGTATTTGCATGTTTGTTCTGAAGAGGTTCCCATAGCCCGGCTCTGACTTTTATCTATCCCCACAGGATGTACTCCTACACTTTTTCTTCCAGGGTCCCATGCTTCCTGTGGGTGTTCTCACAGCTGCCAATTCAGACAGCTCGGGTCTGGAATAGACTTTGCACAATCCTGAAGATGCTATTCTCTCACTAAGTCAAGTGATTCCACACAAAAACATGGCAGATGTTTAGCATCAGGAATCAAAACAGCATTTTCGCACCACACAGCACATTCTTCTCTTCCAGATACCTTTCATTTCCTCTCTACAGGATATGGAGCAATTTTCCTCTTTTGCTGCTGTTCATGTGAACTCAGGAATCTGTGAATTATACCACGACATTTGAATTCCCGTGTAATCTTTTCTGAGAGGTAACGGGGCCTTGGTTCACTGATGTCTCATACTTCATTTTTTCCTGCCTAGAAGATAAATACAGAGGTAATAACACTGGATTACTTCTTGTCCTTGGTTTTCGACACCTGAGAAACAAGACCTCCTGAATGCAATCTGTACTTCAGAGTAAGAGTAACCATGGGCCAGAATTACCTAAATGGGTATTAATTGTTTCTGCAGAGGGGCCTGCAAGTTTTGGAGCTAAAGAGAGACAGATTCACTGATGCTGGAGATGAATATTCGTAATGACATCAGTGGGTATATTCCAGCTGAGATTCCAGCCACCTGTGGCCTTGCATTAGCCCGTGGTATTTTCTTATGGTGATCTAGCTTCTTTTTATGAGGTCTCATTGAGCTATGCATGTGGTCCTCTTCACCAGACTTTTCACTGGCCCAGAGAAAGGCATTTGAGTGTTGTGCTGAGCCCAGCCCACACCATTCCCCACCTTGTTTCTGGAGTTCCTCAGTACTGTTCAGTGCAAGGTTGCTGTGGTACTGTACTGCCCACTGGAAAATGTCTTAAGTATACTTATGTAGTTCAGGGCGAAACAAACTTGGAAAAAGCTGTGCCTACCAGTCCCGATTCCAAGCAGCAAAGAGGAATTAATTAGTTTGCAGTCTGATTTTCTGTCACAGAGTCCCTGGGCTTTCCACACATTCTGAGTTTAGCACTGTGACACACTGTGTTAAAGCTTTAGACATAAAAAAAATGAACACATTGCCTAACAGAAGATAAAAGAACTGCATGGCTGTCACATAAATTATCTAAGCCAGTAATTAAATTACTTTCTTTGCCCCCCATTCACTAAATTACTTCATCAAGAAATTACAAGCTCTTTCTCTTCTTGTGATGAGTCTGAGACCAAAATAAATAGGAGGTACACTACAAACCCATCACTATGTGCAATGCTGTTACTAATTGTCATTTTTACTAAGAATTTACACTATGCTGCCTGTGTTAGACAAATCTATAAAGGAATCTATAACCATTTGGAAGGTGCAGAATTCACGCAGAATTATCCTTTCAACTTTTTAGTGTAGCTTGGTGATTAGGATTATCTGAAAACTTTTAAACTCAGCATTTTTAACAATGTGACATTCTCCCAGAAAAAATGCCCGCTCTCTCTGCAAATGTTCAACTTTGCTTTAGAAGATTTAATGTCTTCTGTAGACTATAGGATTTTAAAAGCTTTACAGAAATATTTGGTCTTTTGCCCATTTTTGAAAAGGAGGGGATGGGACATTTTCAGACAGCTATGCAAAATAAGCCCCGTTTACACCAAACCCTTAACATAAACATATCATGCATAAGCTTAGCAGCTGTATAGAAGTCAGCGGAGAGAGTGGAAAGGCTTTTGAACTCATATTTCCACGCTGGACAGATCTGCAGTGTTAGTACTGGTGGCGGATGAGGGATAGACAAGACCAAGCATACTTCTGAGGTTTGTAACTCTGTCTTGTATGGCTTCCTCTCCAACATCTGGAGCTGGGGGAGAGGTGCTGCACAAACCTGTATGACAGATTTCCTACCCAAGGCTTCCCATATGTGATGGGCAGCCTAAACGGTCTTTGTTGGTTTAGTGGTGGACTTGGCAGTGCTGGGTTAGTGGTTGGACTCAGTGATCTTAAAGGTCATTTCAAGTCTAAATTGTTCTATGATTTTATGATTCTATTCTTTAACCATACAGAGAAGAATGACTACAGTTTTTATGAAGCAAACTAAATAAAGGGCAGCAATGTTGCAGGAAGGAAATGTTCAGTGCTTGGCCTGAATCTTGCAGAGATCCCTGCATATTTTACCAGACACTTGCTATATTCTTTCAGGCTTCTCAGGAATGGCTCTAGCAGCAATACCGTAGGCAGTGTGTCATCCAGTGTGAGCATCCTGGAGGAAAATGCAGGTCCTGCTCTGTACAGCTTCCTCCACAGAGACAGCTGTTTCTTTGCTTTTTCTGCTCAAGGGTAAAAGAAGGACTGAGTGTCAGTATTACACTTCATTCTATAAATTTTTTTTAGTCTGCAAGATTTCTAAGAAAGTTTCCACACTTTTGAAAATCCAATACACACTAGAGAGATAATAGTTCTACTCTGGTTTACTCTATTCACACACTATGCTTTTATATTTCAGATCCTTCTATGAGTCTACTAGAGGCAGTGAGAGGAAAGGACCTTTCTCAGAGGCAGAGATTGTAGATGACCTCATGCTGAGGAGACAGGATGCAAAGCACAAAGCTTCTGAGGTACCCACAGGGCACCACGTGGAACTTGGCAGGTTTGTGATGCTTCTGTTTTGATTTGCAATATGGAAGGTCTATATTCCTGGAGTTTCCTGGCAAAATAAACATTTTAAAGCACATATTATTACAGACATGTTCTGGAGTCAGTAAAAATTAGGTGTGCATATTTCAAATCAGTTTTTCTTTCAGTAAAGACTTTCCAGGATGCGAAGACATATAAGGATATTCTTAAATTTTTACTATTCTCTACAAGATGATTTCTCAACAGTCAGTAGTGAACAAAATTTTCTCTTATTGAAAGGGTAACCACCTAAGTTGGATTATTTAATGTCCTTCAGTCCACTCATCCATTTTAATACATATGTTGAGAAAAATCATTCACAATCCATTCTACATTTGGGATTAGGCTAATAACAACTTCAGTCTTCTTTCTGGTGTAAATACAGCAGTTAGATCCTTCCTGCTCTTCTCTGAAGAAAGTCTGTAACTTGTTGACAAACTGGTGCTTTAGCTAGTCCTCATGGTTCTTGCAAGTGGACATAAGGAGGAGAACTGAACTTTATCTGGCCTAGCCCATGTCGCAGCTACAATAATGTCTAGTTTTAGTACATAGCAATATTACAAATAGGTCCTTAGTAATAAACTGGTTATTTGCTGAACAGAGGTGTTATACTGGCTGCTAATTACAACGCTATGCTGGATAGAGTGCAAAGTACATATTCTCAGTATTAGCCCAGAAGGCACTGGTTTCCAAAACATAAAAGCTCTTCCAGTAAATTCAGTTGTGAGACTGGTGCCTGAGACTAATGGCACCAGACAGAAGCTTAAAAAAGCTGTGGTACCTCCTCCTTAATCATTTGGATATCTTTTTCCTTAGATAAATTAGGGGTTATTGACTAACATACTTGGGAACACAAAGTCTGTGAACTACTCACTGAGTTTGAGTTGATCTATGTGGGGATCAGTCACGAACTAGCAAGACAACAGCATCATACATTTTACAAGATGGGAAAAGAAGTAAATATTACTAAATAGCTATGATGCCATGGAAAGGGCAAAAGGTTATGAAAATCATTGGCTTGAGGAAGGAGTCATGTATACAGAGGAATGGAAACACTTGGCTAATAAGTGTGTGGCATTCCATGGCTGTGATATCAGAATTCCCAATACCAGGCGACTTCCCTTTTCTGAAATCTTCAGCAAATGCCTAAATTTCCCACAGATAAAGAAGAAAATCAAATAGGAAAGATTACCCTCTGGAAAGAGGAAAAGTTTTTGTACTAGAGAACAGCACCACTATTCAGTTGCATGGACACAGCCTCCTCAGTGCAGATTAATATTTAAGGAGCCCAAAGAAGACCCCTGTTTTTTCTTTGGATACATTTTTCTTTGTTATTTGGGCTGGACCAATTAAAAAGGCCTATGGTGCTTTAACATAAAGGAATAAAACCTTGGTGACTAAGTTCTGTCCTGTTTACTGCCATCTATGAGCTTATTGTGTATTTTTAATCACCAAGTTGCTTAATACTCTCTATTTTAAGGAAAAGATACTGTGGCTTTATTTTGTAGATATACTCTGGCTGGGTACGTATCTGCTAGGATTAGTTGTGAGGCCTATTTCATACGTTAGTATACTGTAAAATATGCTGCTGTCTCCATCTGGCTTCTCTGAATCTTGATGTGCAACCCTAAAAGGAGACCTTGGACATAGCAGTTCCCTTTGTGTCTCTTGCCTCGTCTAAAAGCCTTGTGGAGAGTTGCCCTATTTACTAGATAGAAACAAGGGATTTTGAAAACTGTGTTTTTTCTTGGTTATAGTATATTTGTTTGAATTAATTTTTCTTGGATAGTATTGTTGCATGGTGACGGGACTACAGAAAGTGCTTTTCTTACTGTAAGCCTTCCATATAATGTGAAGAGATTATAGGTAGACGGGCCTCAAAGAGATAGCCTTTGATGTCCCAACTACCAAAGTAAATTCAAGCCTGTCCCCATTTAAGCTTGTACAGAGAGAAGCATCTTAAAATATTAAAAGTGTTTTTTAATTCAGTGCATTGATGTGGATGGGAAATTATGCTCTGTTAGCTTGGATGGACATGCTGTGTTTCTATTTCCCATCTAAGAATAAGAAATTTCACCTTATGGTCATTTATCATGTTTACCTAATGCCACTTCTCCACTCACTCATTTTGGAATTCCTCAGGCACTGACTGTTCCTCTGAAATGCCAGTGAGCCTTGACAAAAGAAAAACCCACAAATGAGTAGCAGTTTTACAAAGCTCTGTATCTGAGAATCACCCATTCAAAACAGCCACCTGCTGCCTGGTGTGGCACTGAGAACAACTACCTCACCCTCAGCCCCCATGTGTTCTTGGTTCAGGCAGCTGCAGTGAGAATTCTTCTTCAGGCAGTCCAGCAGTGCAGGCTGCCAAAGTTCATCTCCTGTGTGCTAACCTACAGGGCCTCTGCGTGTGAGAAACATGAAAGGATGACCCCTTTCCAATGGATGATCTAAGGAAAATTACATAAATGAAAATACAGCAGAGTCCGGTCATCTGTAGTTATAAATAACTTCTGTTGTTTGGTCAGCTGGAATCACACAAACATGCTATTGTTAGGGGACTGCAAGTGAATGCGTACAGATTTTGAAATGGGAATAACGCAGAAAATGAAAGGAGTAATTAACCAGATAAATGCTTGATGTCTGTCTTACTCTGGCAGTCTAATAGATGTGCATATGAAGACCTGCAGTGCTATTGATAACTTGACCCTAGGCCTTCACCCCATGCCCAGCTCTGCCAGTATGGAGAGCTGCTTTGATTGACTGACTTCCTAGAGAAGAGCATCAAGCCAGGACTTCTGCAAAAGACAGGCACAGTTCTTCCCCTCCCTTTAGGGGCAGGAGTTGGATTAGAAAGGGGGAGTGGAGTGGGGAAGAGTGGGAGCAGCAGAAATCATCCTTACAGGAGAGGGAGGAAACTAAAAGAGCCTTGCATCTCAGGTCAGCTTTTCTCTGTTTCCCCCACCCTTCTTGTGAACAATAAGTCCATTTGCTATCTCCTTTTCCTTCCTTCCCCTTCCCTCCCTGCAATACTTGGCCGGGCAACAGGGTGAAGGGGGTTCTTTGTAGTAGTACCCACAGCAAGCAAGAAGGTGGAGGCCCTTTGTAGCCTTGGCCAGGGAAGGGCTTGGAGGAGGCTGCTTACAGTCACCAGCTCTCTAGTCTGGGAGGAACAGAGTGAGGAGTGTCTGTGATACACAGCAAACTAGAAAAGCAGTTAAACAAGCACTGGAAAGCCAAGGGAGTGTGTTAGGGCTGTGTGATGGGCCAAGCTGGTATCTTTGTGAGGGAATTGCTAGACTGAGTGCTGGACAGGCCTTAGGTGCAGGCTCTGCAACAACTGCATATCAGATTGCGATCAACTTTTGCTCTGGGCAGATGTCATCTAATGCAAGTGTTTAAAATGTTGCAATAGTATGTTCAAGGCTTCTCAGATGTGCTGCAGTGTGGTGCCATATACTCGAACAAAACATGCTACTTGTACCTCACCTTAATGCAGCCTTTTGTGCCTAAAAGCAAAGAAGACACTCCTCATTGCTCCCTAACAACTGAGAGAGACAAAGCTGAATGCTCTGGGAAGATTAACAAGAACCTGCGGAGATGCAAAGGCTGCCTTTTTGGAAAGGAGCAAGCTAGAGAGAATAAGCAGATTTAGCCCCAGGCAATTTATATTTGTTCCTCTTCCCTTCTGCCTTGTGCAAATATTACTCTGCTCTCTTAATTTTGACATTTCTGCCCTTGCCTTGCAGACCTATGGGGTGGGAAGTCAAGCAGGCAGCCCAAAGGCACCACAGCCAGAAGAGAAACAGAAGGAGGATGTGGAAATAATTGGAAATCCCTGTGTTCCAGAAAGTCAGCAGAGAACATGCCAGTGCCCTTAAGCTAAGGAGGGACCTGGGAGAGGGTGCAGTTTGCATGTTTGGAAGGAGAGAGGGAAGTTCGTGTTAATAAGGCAGTGTGAAGGTCTGTGAACTGCAGGAGAGGCATTCGAGGTGGGAACCGCACCCTGTCTCTAATTCCCTCATCTAATCTGGCTGCAGCAGGAGCCCACACAGAAAAGCTCTTTCAATCCCCTTACTGTCAGCTGTCTCCACACCACTTTTGAGCTCTGCAAATGGCTAAAATGCGAAGCATGGGTGGTGTGTATGTGCTGCGTTTTGTGTCAGGTTATAAAGCTTTGAAGTTAAAAACTTGTTTTTAAAATAAATTTCCTCATGTTGTGAAGAACAAAGCAGCAAATTTGCTACCTGAAACAGCCCCTGTATCAGTTAAATTATCAAAGGCAGATGGCTTATTGGAGTAATTCAGGAAAAAACCAAAACAACCTCTTAAGAAACAGGCTATACATTTAAAAGATTTATATTCTTCTCACTCAAGAACAGTGCACAAGCAATATGGATGCTCCCAGCTCTGTTGGCTGCCATGGTTTTTATCACACTCTGACAGTGTCAGAGAAATCTCCTATAGGCTGAACTGAAGAGTTTTAGCTTGTTCTGCAGGACATTTGGCTGAAGCAAAGAAACTCCTCCATAGCCCGAGACTTCAACAGGTTATTTCATATATCAGTTCAGCCAGTGCAGAGAGAGTGAAAATCAACCTCAAATGCCCCTTCTTGGAAAGTCCTCTGGAAGGCAGGGGAACTTCCCAACTTTAGACTACTGCCAGAACATCCTATTTCTGCAGACTCTTTGTAAAGGCTTTGTAAGACTGTGTGCATTTCCTTGGGACACTCATCTGGGAAAAATTAGGATAATTTCTTTAATCAGGCATTGTGGCCGGGGCAGGGAGAACTGAGGAGCCACATGACCGCTCTCTCATATGCCTGTCCTTTGTGGCTCTGTAGGACGTCGGGGGGAACCCGTCCTCCACCTAAGTGCCACTGCAGGTTTAGACAGCCCAATGAACCATTCTGCTTGCCCTCAGGCTCCTTCAACTTGAAATCAAGCAACAGAGCCACTTTTCTGCATGGAAGCTGCTCAGCAGGAGAAACAGGGAAGAGGTAGCAGCTGCTCAGAGCTCTCTCCTTTTGCATCCAAGCTGCTTGCTGGCCCTGAGGTGCAGGGAGGGGGAAAGGGTGATGGGAGGCAGCTGGGGAATTCGATGCCCTCTGTATCCTTCCTGTAGTGACAAGCCTAATTCAAACACTTCAGTTTAAAAAGCTCAGAGTGCAGCTCCAGGAGAATGCTTTCAATTCATAATCAAATATGGGGCAATAACAGATGGATAAAACAAACAAATGTGGGGGAGGATGAGGTACATACTCAAACACTCTGGAGTGTGCCCTGGCAAGAAGACACCCACTTTCTACATGTTATTTCTCATTCAGGGAAATATATGGGTGAGTGAACTTTGGGACCTTCTTCACTGTGCTCAGAAAAATTGCTGGAAGGTGCACCTCTATTTTTTTTTCTAGTGTGGAAAGAGTTCTCATGTCCTTGCAGGCCTTGAAGTTCTTCCTATACCAGCTGTAATACTCCTCTCCTTCTTACATGAGGAAACTGAGCAAGTAGCTTGTCTTTCTGATCAGCACTAATCCTACCCTGTCACTTTGCCAGGAGATGCGGCCTGTTGAGTGGAGCCCTGGCACAGCAACCCCTACGTGCATTAGTGCTCCACAGGCCTCATTGTGTTACATTCCTCACGATCCCTGCTCCGCAAGCTCTGCAAGGGGCTCGCTCTTCTCTCCACTGGTGCACTGGGTTACCACTGCATGTGCAGCCAACTCCATTGTTCTGTTGGTGATGATAATACATAGGTTCTTCCAGCAAAGAAAGCCTCCATGCAAGCTGGGGGGCTTCTCAAGGCACAGCGGGTCGGTCACCAGACAAACAGCAGAATGCTTGAGGAGTCTATAACGATTTATCATCTTAATGTGCTTGAGTTCCTATGGCTCGGGACTGCATATGAGACTTAAAACCTGCAGCAGACATGGGGACGTTGGTAGTAAATGAAGGGCCTGACAAAAATGTGTAATGTGAACTTTCTCAGTTCAATCTTTTTAATCGGTACGGGGTTACTAAGCAGAGAGGGAGGATCTCTGCAGCTGGCAGGCCAGTGTGATAGTAGCTATAAGTGAAGCATGTCATTGTCTTGGAAATCAAGTTTTAACTTCATGGGGAAATGGCACATATAATAGCAGAATTTCCCTTCTACTGTCTGTGCAGTCACATATCTCTGACCTTTAATTTGATTTCAAATGTGATCAGTTTCTGCCACCTGTCAGCCAGCCACAAATGCAATATTGCAGTAGTGAGGTAAAGGACAGAACAAAGTGTAGTCAGTTTGAGGAAATGATAATATACACTTCAAATCAGCAGCAGTAGTTTAATTCTAGAAACAGTGACAAAATGCTTTTTATTTTCCCCCTAAGTTCAGTTTTGGAGCCTTGTTTTGAAAACAGAACATTTTCTTGGCATGCCTGTACTGATTTCTTAAATGTGCCAGTGGAGGAAACATCATGCTCCTCTGTCTTCGGCTTCTTTGTAATAAGATCCAGTTAAACAACTAAAGACATTAAAAATTCATTAGAGCATTTCAATGGTGTAGCAATGAGACCTGTTGTTTATCAAAGCGTTTCAAGCCAAATAAAATGTCCTTTTTTTAATGGCTATAGTGGAAGACATTTGTTCAGAGTGCTTTCTATAAAATTGATTTTATATTTATATGTAAATCATTTTACTCTTGTCTAATGAAGCAGTAGGTAAAGTTAGGTAATAGGGCAGATCCGTGAGAACATCTCAGCTTCAACTGCCAAATTGCCCTTTAGGTCAAACAGCACAGGTGAATTACATCACAGTACTGGGGTGGTACTCAGCAATAAAAGGAGTTAATTGCAAATTCTTCATTATTATCTTCCTCATGAAGCATTTTTAGGGTACCTAAAGGTTTGCAAGTGAAAGTGTGGTGAGCCAAATTCTGCTCAGATTTCCTAATGGTGTCTCAGAAAGAAGAACTTGGGTGATCCATACGAACTATCAGCCCCCAAATTAATGTTATCCTTACTTCTGACACTACTACAAACATAGGAACCTTTGGACAAATCAAAATTGAATTGTCAAGACAAATGTGCCACAAGAAAATAACTTGTCAAGTCTCATTTTGAGAACACTAAATTGTGTTCTATATAGATTTCTGGAGCAGCATCAGGTTAACTGATACTTAATTTCTGTTCAGCTGCATCAAATGTGACCCAATCAAAAGCCAAAATAGCTGATGCAGTTTCTTATCACTCAGAAACTTGCACAAGTTCTTCAAGAGCCGTTATCATGGAAATAGCTCTGTTCAATGTGATTTCAGTTCTACCTCTCAGTGTGGTTACTGGGAATGCTAGCTGGGAATCTGAAGTTAACCACAGTGTCCCAGTACAATAAAAGTTGAGCCAATGCATTCGATCTGCATGACCTTTCCCAGGAATCTAGATTGGAGGTGACAGCAAACTTGACAACTGAGTTAAGACTCATGTTGTTGAGGAGAAATTGTATGAGACTTGCTGCAGTTCCCATCAATCTAAACGCAGTGGGGTCTGCTAATTTTGTTCAAAGGACTGTGTTATTCTTCTAAACCTATTTGAAAGGGTAATGGACATTTATACTTGGAAGACTAGGGACCTATTTGAATTTATGAGATTTCAGTATTTTAAGCTTTAAATTAGTGTTCAAAATGTATGCTTTACCCTATGATATAAAATCTATGGTTAAGCTTAGAACATAATGTTTCTCCAGATGTTTACATACATGAGCCAAACTGAGAAAAAGATTGTCAAATAATTTGATACCAAGCTTGCGAGAAAAACTTGGTTGAAATCTTTTCTGAGCTGTGAATCTTTAAAAAGAGTGATCTTAAGTGCACAGTATTTTTCAGTGGAAGTCTGAAAAGGCCTTGTAGTCTTACAAGGACATACTTTATATACACACATTAAATACGTACTCTTAAGCCTCCAAGGAAAGATATAGAAAGAGTACTACTTTCAATAGTGTGATTTATCACCAACAGAACATGCTCAACTCTATGCACTTTTCCCTTGCATTTAGAAATTTATTCTTGTCAGAAGTACAGAAGCTTCCAAAGCTTCCTTTTCTTGTACAGATGTGCCTGACCTTATCTTCTATAAAAAGCTCTATTCTGGCTAACGCTCTATTTACATAGGAATGCAAGCATAATTAAATGCTGACAGCAAGAGGTCTGTTTGGGTGAAATCTGAATGAATATCTTATAGCGATGTGGTTAACAAACCTTATAAAAATAATAAAGAGAAGCTGCACCCTCACACATTGGGCAGTGTTAGCAGAGGGTGTCCTGGAGCAGAGGTATGTAAACAACGAGGTGGCAGTGTTGGGTTTGTGGTGTTGACAGCAGCATAAACAGCAGAAAGAAGCCTTCTAAACAAAATCTCCAGCTGATCAGTGGAGCCGACCCACCACAGGCCTGCAGAGCTGCTGAGAAGGAGAGGTGCATGGCTAGAGACTGTGCCTGTGTCTTTCCACCAGTAGGGAAGGCAGGGAAGACGTGCGGCGAGGTACTGTTCAGCCGTGGGGCTGTGAACAGGTGTGACCCCCAGAGGCAGAGTGGACCTGGAAGCTGTAGAGGGCTGCACATGAAAGGGCTTTAGCTGCACATCAAAGGGCTTTAGCAACACCAGGACTTCTGCTGCCCCAAATTCCAGAAAAGGAAGAAGTAGCCCCACTAAAAGTTAATTTAGCAAAACACCAGACTTTCTCTGTTAGGAAAAAACAGAGCAAGTGAAATCCTGACCGCCTTAAATCCACAAGGATGTTACAGCTGATTTCAGAGAGTGGTAGAATATGAACCCACCCCTCTTGCTAAGTCTCTCTAGCCCAAGCCGCCTATGTGGTATTTGAGGGCACAAAAAGGGATCAATACTCTGTCCATCTTTCTCCTTTTCTAAATTCTCCCCTTGCCTGTTCTGTTGGAGTAAAAAACCAGTATGTGTTGTTGAAATCACCCATGGATGCTTAAGAGCAGTGCTGCAGGAAGGAAATATGGATTTGTGCAGTGTTGTGGGTCTTCCTAAGAACGGAGAGTGAGCTCAGGTACCTTCTTTTTTTATGTCACAAGCCACAAAAGTAGCGCTAAGTGAGATATGAACTGCCCTGAACAGATGCAGCTGGTGTGTTTGACTGTGATAAGTGGTGGAAAAGCATGCCATATCTTCCCTTAGGAATGTGTTTATTGGTTGAAATGTTACATCCGAACATACCATTTTTTACTGGTAACTTTATATATACTTGCAGCAAATACTTAAATAGTTTGGGTTTGCTCTTGTTAATGCAGTTATTCACTGTTGCCAATGTTTTAAAATCTATCTGTATAAACTTGAGCATTTAGATCCATATTTCAGTTTACAAAGAAGTGGTCTCATTTTCCAAAATCGTGAGAGACTAAGAGACTTCTTGAAAAATAATTGTATGAGCATCAAGTGAGGTGTTGACATGATTGTATGTAGATAGATGTGATCACAGTTGTTCATATAGAAACCAGATCCATTCCAGATTCCATTCCAGGAGATGTATAAGTGCATTAATTCAGTGCTAATGTGCTGTGTCTCAGCAGCAAGAGCTTGTTAGTAAGTGGCATCTGTGTTAAAAACAGAAGAAGAAACTGTTTTTGGAAGATTCCTAGGTTATGGTATTTCAAATTTCTTTGTAGCTGCAATTATACCTGCTAAATACTGAAATATTTAATAGAATACACCACCTTTATTTGGATTGTAGTGTAGTTGATTAAATTCAGAAGACTATACAAGCTTGTCCTTTCTTTTTAGTTGACTGATAGAAGTAATTTGTCACTGTTTCCATTGCAGGCCACATGATTAAGATCAGAGTCAAGAACACAACTGTGCAGATCTCAACTACTGGGACCATTTCTGTGCTCTGAGATAACCAAAAAAGGTAGAGACTGAAAGAAGACAGTGTGATTTGAAATTAATCAAGATGTAACAACTCCCTTCTGTAGGCTGTGGTTGGGAATTCTCAGCTGAGCTGAGTGTGCCAATGGCTGATTCACAACTGCTGGCCTGTTCCTTCTCTGACCTAACGCTGTGCTCTTCTCACAGCTGCTGAGTTGCTGATAAATCCTCTGAAGCCTAAAACCGTGGGTTGCCTGAGGTTAAGGGAGCCCTGACAGTCTGCACCAGTTGAAGATCAGTCTCTGGGTGTCTGAACCCTATGGGGAGCATTTTTTTTTCAATGAGCAAGATGTTTGAGGGAAGTGCAGGGACTGTGATCTGAGAATGCTGAGGGGAAGCAGCAGCCAAGACCCAAATGTTAGTTCCTTTGGTAGCAGCTAACACATTTCCTGACGGCAGTGTTGTCCATGTAACTTGAAAAGAATTCTAAATGAGTCTGTGGCAGAATAAACTAGTTAATGAGATCATGGGAGAGGGCTTTTTTTCCTTGATGACCAACTGTTGTCTTGTCTGGTGGTAATAAATACACGACAACCACAAGTAATGGAAGAGCTTATAATTGCCAACAATACTGGATCCCAGGCTTTCTTTTCCATGGGCCAGTGAAGTGCACAGGCCACACTGTAGTTCAGAGGAAGAACAGACAGGCTGAAAGCAAAACATAGTTTCTCCCTTCCAGCATGGCTTTTACAGTGCTTCTGAAAAAAAAATTTAAACTCTCTGTAGAGTATTTCAGTTAATCTTTAGAGACCAGTAATAAAACTCTAGGAAAAGTATGGAAAGGAGAAGATAGGATGCTTTCCATCAGGATGGCTGTGCTTGGTAGGAAGATCTGCTTCTGATTAACATGCCAAGAAAGTACTTAGGTTGAAAGAGAATTTTACTAGACACTTTTAAAGGAAACTGTTTAGAAAAATGCTATGTACTGACCTCTGAGAAAGATCTCCAGAATCAGTGTTTCCTTCCAGTTCACTCTGAGGTTTCTACCTTTCTTCTCTGTCATGCACTCAATAGCAATAGTAATAATACCAATACTTTCTGTGCTGCAACACTCTTTACTTCAAAGCACTTCACAAACACTGGACTAGATTCAGTCTGGTCTTCTACAGATGTAAACTTTCTGTTGAAAACCTGGCTCTGTTATAGTAAATGGCAAATTTCCCACTGCCTTCAGTGGGGTTGAGATTTCACTCACTCCTTGTCAAAGAACTTGGGCAAAGCAAACCTTCTGAAAGAGGTGAACGTGATAGCTGAAAGGAGATTAAACCTCTCTTCTTTGCAGGGAACACATAAATTCTCAAAATGGAGGGCAGGCACATCCAGACTCTTAGGGGAATGACAGATGGAAGAAAGCCTAACCAATTATTCATCTCTAAAGTGTCTCTTTTCTCTTAAGTCAAGTATTAGGACAATTCTCTGGTTTTGTTGTTTGCTCAAACTTGTAAGTCTCTGGCATTTATATAAATATGACTATGGATAAACAGCTGCTTGGCTTACTAGCTTGGTTATAGCTTACTGACTTCTTGATAACCTTAGTTTTCCAGTACTTTTGCTTTTTAGCATTGTCACTTGCAGTTGGTCATATCAGAACAGAAGGACTTTA
Organism: Dryoscopus gambensis; assembly: GCA_013389985.1. Classification (NCBI taxonomy): domain Eukaryota; kingdom Metazoa; phylum Chordata; class Aves; order Passeriformes; family Malaconotidae; genus Dryoscopus; species Dryoscopus gambensis. The sequence goes on along the minus strand of WEIT01018848.1, from coordinate 88,381 downwards.
TGCCCCTTTACACAGGGGCAGACCAGTCAGGAGTCAGACCCTTGCTCACGTGCATGCTCAAATGTGTTTTACTTTTTAACACTTAAAACACTGCCAGTATTTTGAATATTTTTAGTCCTTTTTATAACATTGCTCAGTGAAGACAGCCTTTAAAGCCTTTTTGGGCCGAAGAAGGTATTGTATGTTTTCAGAAGTATATTTAGAGGTTGCAAAATGTTAAATGTTTACTTTTTATGAACAAATATTGCTTTTATAGTTTTGTGATCCCAAAGAAATTACTAACCATATACAAGGCTGAAGAGGAGGCATAGCACTAAATATCAAAACTGAGCAGTAAGGAAGATATTAAGAAATAAAAATACTTTAAAAGTTAGTTGAAACATTGAGTGATGTCATCCAAGCTATATTTCCTCCTTCAGATTAGGGGTCTGTACCTGAAATCCTTATTCAGGGTAGAATTTGTATGATGTTGCCATCTGCCTTTGCTTTTGAAAGCTCCTAGTGAGCATTTCTACCCTCCTGGGGTATATAAACCCCATCTGTCCAACAGTGTCTGTTACCTGAGCTGCTCTCATTTTCAGCTTCCAGTTGGTACATCCTGAATATGCCAAAGAGCAGTCCTGACATCTTGGCCTTGTTTTTCTTTCTGGTCTTCCATGTGTGTATCTTATTACATGGAAGTATGCTGAGAGGTAGTTTGCCATGTAAAAATATGATGAAAATTGAAGGAGGACTTCAGATTTTGGCCACAGTTCTTCTACATTTTTTTTTCTATGTATAAGTCTTTACAGCACAGCTAGAAAAGAATGTGGAAACAGCTGAAAAATAAGTTGCTCTTCTCCTCCTTAGGTCTACAGTCATAATTTCTCTGCGTATTTTGGAAAAGCTGCTTTCCAAATATGAGCTTCACAGAGTTACTGTGGCCTTGTATTTGCATTCTGTGCCTCATCACTAGGAGCAGCTGAACTAGTTTAAATTCTCAAAAGCAATGAGAAATTCACTAGAGACAATAAATCATAGACATCATGAACTTCTGACTAGTGTGAAGTCATTCAGAAATATATTTCCCACCAGATCTCTGCAGTCTGTGGTATTCCCATCAGGTGATTAATCCTCTGTCAGGGTGCAAAAGAAGACAAGGAAATACAGCAGATAAGGAATACAACATTGCTCATGCTTCCAGACTCTGGGTGATAGAAACAGACTGCAATCAGTTGCAATGCCTTGCATTGCATGCCTTTTAAAAATTCTAAATTATGACTGAAGTGATAAAGTGCTCTGAAGTATAGAGGTGTGAATGCATGTAGGGTCTGTAGGTGGAAAGAATAAAAAAACCACTGCATTAGCTTTCCTGACTAGTTTAAAATACATATTTTTGGACAGTTTAAAGTTTTTGTGTTTTTCCCTTTGGGCTGGGAAAGCAGTCCCTGTAGTGTAAGAGGAACACACAATATTTGAAATTGTCTGTTATTCAGTGATTACTGTCACTATTGGCCTCTGAGCATGCTTGGTCTGATAGGAAAACTTGGCAGCACTGGATGTTACCAGATGCTCAAAGATTGAGTAAAAGTGGAAAGAAGCACAGGTGTATAAACCCAGGGGAAAGAACAACTCAGTGAACAGGAATTATGATTAAATACAAGAAAGAGTAGTGGGTTGGTGGTGTTTGGGTGAAACTTGCAATTTTTCTATTGCAGAGCTTGAAGAGATTTTGATTGATATCAGGGATCTAAAAGGAAAGTGTGGATCCCCTTAAACACTCTTTCCCTGAATGTTGTGGTGATTGCTGTTTGACCTGACTGGCACTGTCTGAATGGGAAGGGGGTGGGAATGATGTTTGGAGCTGTTGATAAGGATGCTGACTGAAATACTGTATGCCTCAAAGAAGCAAGGAATGGAAGGTGAGCAGCTTTTTGCTGAAGTCCTTAACCCTTCATGAAGATAAAAGGAAGATGGTGCCATGGAATCAGAACTGAAATTTCATTAAAGGCATGGAGCAGATTGTGTGGCTCTCATTTACACCTGCAGAAATTTGGATTTGGTCCATGAAGCCCAACTACCTACACACTGGTAGAGCTGAGCCGGGTGTCTCATGCATGGTCTCTGAGTCTGGCAGCAGTGGCAGGCGAGCTGCTATCAGGAAATGGGGCATGTGTTTCTGTCCTTAGATCTGTGTGCTAAGTGCTAGGCCTGGCCTGACAGATGTTAAAGTGCCTCTGAGTAAGTAGGGAAATTATATACAAAAGTTTCCTATTACGGCTGGAATAAACAATTTCTTAACTTTTGTGTATGCTTGTCTTTCAGAGAGGCACAGTGCTCTCACTCTGTAAGAGCGCTGATTAATTGCCACAGTTCCTCTGGATCCCAGCGCCTCTGGAACCTGTGAGAAACTCCTTTTCATACTACTACACTGACTTCTCAAAAAAAGTTTAAGTGCTTCATAAGCATAAATTAATTCAGCCAAACAGCATTTCTGTGATGTGGGAAAACCTGCGATGCCTACCTGACACCACTTACTTGACTTGCTTAATATTACAAACTGAATCAGTGATGTAGATAAGAACCAAACTTGGGATCCCTATTTCTGACCTCCTCACTTCATACAGTGAATGCAGACATGGCAAACTCGCAATATTCATCAAGTGGCTGGATTGTGATTAGTGCACCTTTGCATGATAGTGCAAAAGCAATTCCTTTTATGAATTCCTCCTCCCACTTCAAAAACTAGCTTCAGTGAGAGGAAAACGCTCTAAAAAACTCACAAATGTAGCACCAAACTTTTTCTGCTCTTAATTTTTTACCTCCCTGTAACTGTGAGTGGCTTTATTTAACATTCACAGTCCAGTTTCTGACTTAGGTGGCTGTGTTAGCTGACTGGCCTTTAGATTTGGTTCCCTCTGGAGTCAACAGACAGGTGTGTATCTAGGCGATTCTTCCAGAGGATGATTCAGAGCACAAGTCCAAGTCAGGTGGTCAGATTTGAACTGAGTGCCTAAAGCCTTGACAAACTCTTGTTCCTGATTGCAACAGGTGGAGCTGGGATTCATCTGACAACACAGAATAAAAGAAGTGAAATATGTCTGACAGAAGAGGTGATTATGCCTATGCCATGTTTGTGCATCTATGAGGGCTCTAAGCAATAGGAATAAGTGTACAGTGGAGACATCTATGTTACAGGCAGCTGTCTAGCTCGATTTGCAGTACTGAGCACAACTCAGTAACTACACATTAGTTTTTGAAGGCTGATTAAAATTGCCAGTTTTGCATTAATAATGGGACAACCTGTTGTCATTTGCCCTCTCACTTACATAAAAACTTCTGCCAGACATTAATTTTCCAGTCAGGGAAGTTAAATGCATGTGAACATTATCTGAGGTATCTTGAATATCTTTTCTAAAGACAAGACAATGACATTTCTCTCTACAAGTTCAAACATGACTCTCCCATGTTGCAAAGAACTGTCAAATTGAATAACAGGTACAGTGAAAGCACTTCTTTCCCAAACTAGTCAAATGAGCATCACCTTAAATAAACAGAACCTGGCTAAGGGTTACATGAAAGATTTGTCACAGCAAGAAGTAATATTTGAATGATAATATCTCTTAATTTATTCATTATTTAAAGTTACTCTTTTAAATAGACCTGGAGCAGTCTT
>WEIT01018848.1:71759-84124 GCA_013389985.1 Dryoscopus gambensis | reverse complement strand
CTGACAGAAGACAGGACCTTTCTGTGGTATTCAGGGCACTTTGTCTGACTGATTCTACTTTAGTCATTTGTTATGGTGCAGTTTGGAAGAACCCAGGTTCCTCATACTGCCAGTGTAGAGGAGGCAGGCGTGATTCAGAGAAGCCAGGCTAAATACCTAAAGGAATTTGAAGGAGATGGTGTGAATACCACCTATGCTTCTACTATGAACCTCATTTTTCAGTAATTTGTACTGTATTTTACAGTACAAATTTACTGTAAAATTTCTCTTGGAGCTTAAACTTTGCACACATGAAGTCAGAGACTTGTAACAGCCACCAATTTGTAACGGCTGAGGATCTGGCCCAGGATCTGTAATTTTGTTTTTAATAGCTATTTGGAAGAGATTATTTTACAACTTGTTCTAATATGTACATTCCCAGTAGACTTCTCAGGTAATTACTTGGGCTGTAGATCAAATATTCCACAGTTTCAAATATACTTGCAGAAAAATCTATTTTTCTGTGTACAGAGGTATAGAACAGTCACTTCTTTAGCATGTGTAGCTATTCCTTTGCAAACAATTCCAAAGTTGTAGGTGTATAAATGAATGAACATGCAAATATTTTAAGTTTGTATTTAAGGATATATTTGGAAATGTGTACCTTTACACAGCAAAAATTTGTTACCTGGCGACACACCATGTTACACAGAATAAAGAAAAAAATGAAGAAATTATCATGAAAAGGAAGTTTGACATTGAAGAAAAGTCTTATATGCTATCTTGAGTGCTGCTGACTTTCTCATTGGCTTATATGAAAGATATTTTCTACCTATAAATTTCTCTTATGTTCGCAGGTCAGTAGGGCTTAGTTTAAACTGCTATGCTAAACTTATGTATATATTTATATTATGCATCTCCATAGTTAATAAGAAGTTAAAGATCTCCAAGCCACAACAAATTAAAGTGATATTTCAAACAAGGTGTTCAAGTCTGATAATTTAGTGCTTTAAAGATCCTCCCTGCATAAATGTGAAATTATTCTGAACTGGGCACACTGGATGCATAGGACAGCTTCGTAAGTTAATTTTCCCAGGTTAGAGTCTTGACAAACTGCCTCCGTTTGTATTGTGAAATATATTTCTCAGCCCTGCTCCTCATTTCCCAGGGAACCCTGCCCTTTATATTAGAAGTGAATAATTAGATCACAGGGTTTAATGTTATTATGCACTTGCCAAGGTTGGGTACGCTATCACTTGCTAGAAGGTGTTCTCGGTCACCCTAATGATTGTAAGGCAGGACCGAATCTTTACTTTCCCTTGGGAATCAACCTCAGGGTGGCGTCACTCAGTCAATGCATGACTTTTCTTTTAGGGTTTAACAAGCCTCACCAAAGACTAAATGGTGTATTGTAAAACCAGACCTGCAAAGTCTCACACACCTAACAAATGAGTCCCACTCCTTTTTGCTTAAGGAAAAATTAAAACAAAGGGGGGAAAAAAAAAAGGGTCTTGCCTAAAGGGATTTCTCAGTGCTATTAGGAAAAAAAAAATCAAGTCAAACAAATCATCTTTCTCATACCTGGAGACTCAGTGACATTATCTTTTGCATGACACCGTAACTGTGCTTTGGTGGTAGTGATTAAATGCTGTTCAGCAGGCTAAGCCCTGTCTGAGAAGTTCTGTTTAAGAAAAAGGACTTTGTGTAGAATGGGTTATTTCGCTTTCTGGCAGTTTCAAAAAGAAGTGAGTAACAAGAGGTTGGATAAGATTTTGAGGAAGAGTTTTTATTATGTGAGAAATAACTTAAAGAGAATTTCAAAATAGATTTTTCTTTAATCCAGGAATCAAAATGCTTCACATTGAAACATTTTTAAACATTTAAATGGGTAAATAGTATTGATAATGGAAATGTTTTAAAATGTATTCTTATCTTCCCCCTACACAAAATCATTGGGTAAAATAGCTGTATGTTACTCAGCACACTTCAACACCTCTATTCTGAAAAAGGGCTGTAGCTGAAAATTTTGTATAATTCAGTCAAAATAACCTGAATTTAACACTGTCTCAGAAGACAAACCAGGAACAGGGGTTTTTTAAGCATATCTTGTGCTTTTACATGCTATAGGGCGCATGTGAGTGCTCTAAGGGGAGGATGAAACTGGCACTAAAGAAATTCACCCTGATACCAAGAGCATCTTTGAAGCAAATGCCTGCTGCAAGTTACAATATCAGTGCTTTGTCTTTATTCCACCTGCGCATTCATTTAATCTAAATATAATATAATGAATATCCTCCTAATGTGAAATATTTAACCTTTAAGAACCCTTTGTAGACACAGCTTTACCTTTTCATTTCGCACACCTAAACCTTCACTCATATTCAGCCATCCCTTCCCTCCCCACACAACCTGTATGGGGCATCGACTTTTAAATAGTAAGACACATAATTAGCCATTAATACACTAGAGGTTAATGAGTAGGTATAATCTCATTAACATAATGGGAGTTACAGGTGTAACTTGTAAGCAGCCCTAGGCTGCCAAACAGTGTAAAGGAGTTATTGCTAGCTTTAAATAAAAGTTGAATAAACATGATTCATATCTAAATTTTCTTCATGTACCTTGGCATTCCAGAAAGTTTTATGATTTTAGCCGAGATGGTTAGTTGCTGCAAGCAAAAGGCTAGCAGGTTTGTCCTAGCTGAAATTCCTACCCAAACTGATGCTGTTGATAGACTTTTCCAATGGGACTCATACATTATCTTTTCCTTTATACATTGCAACTTTTTGCTGTTGTTTTCTAGTAATTCAACTGGAAAATAAAATTCGGCAAAATATCTATACATTTATAATTCAAGATCACAGGAAAAATTCCTGCTGTGTTGTAGTGCACTGGAAAATTTAGGCAAATGTGACTTTCTGTGAAACGTTGTGTATGGTTGTTGCTATCAACATACATTGTTGTATATATTGTACTTTGCTGCTGTGGTCTCAGGAACCACTTGTCTAAATCCTGGTTTGGTTTGGAGCCAGCAAGGCAGCTATTTACCTCCGCAAATAAGAGTATTAATGAAAAGCTTTTCATTTTTAATTGCAATGAACTAGTGAGCTTCTAAATGAGAGTGACCTCAGACACGAACACTACATACCAGGGACTTATTCTTCATTTTTAGGTATAATTTTTTAATAGATAACTTTTCATTCTTGCTTAAAGAACAAAAAAATTCCATACTGTTCCTTAACTAATTTGATTGCATTCATCGACCAGAATATTTCCCTGTGATAGCCAAAGGCACAGTATGTTTAACTGTTCATTAAGTTCCTCTAATTAATTACACAAATGTCGTTAACATATTACTGAGTGAGGGGTTTGCATTATATTAAAAAAAGAATCCTTTGTCCTATATTTCTTTTCTTAGAATGCCTCAGAGCTTTGCTTAAAATTATTAAACACCACTTCAGTGGCAATTATAAATTTTATCATGAAAATGCAGTACATTTACTAGATTTTTCAATAGCATCTTACTTTTTTTGAAGAAGCAGTGCAAAATGTAGCATGCTAGACCTTTGATGTCTCTGGAAAATGAGTAGTGACTGCAGGGCAACTCCATCTAGCTATGGGTTGCTCAGGTCTCGTGGGAGAAAAGTGAAGTCCTATTCCATCTTCTACCAGCTGGGAACCTGCTGCTTCCCTCTGTCTGCCTTCTCAGAGGGTTCCACCTGCTCCCTTGCCAATCCCAGTCTCTTCACACAGGCTGTGGAGCAGCAGATGGGAGGTGGGGCAGCACAGCAGTAAGTGGAGCCGGAGGTTTGCTGGCAGGGCTCTCTGAATTGCTCCAAGTACTGAAGCTGGCAAGGGTGAGGGTGAAGCAGGTGAAAGGGCGTAGTCACTTAAAAAAAAGGATGGGTGGAAAAAAGGAGTGGGAAAAGGGATTAAAACAGTTAATTTATCAGAGATGGTTAGAGAGATGGTATTCACAAGTATATTCTTTTTCCTTCGAGCTTTATTGCTTAATGATAAAGATATCTACCCTTGATTTCCTTAGAGCTGTCTGAGAGCCCAAACTACAGATTGCCAGAGATTTCTCTTCAGTCAATGACTGCGAGGACTGGCTCCTCTTTCACAAACAACCTCTGCTATGTATTTTGTTTTCAGTTCAAATGGCACCATGTCTAGGCACAGTAAAGAGACATGGCATTCTTCTGTCCCTATCACTCTTTTTTTTGCAAATGTACATATAAAGGCTTCACCTAATGTAGTACACAAGTGGCATACCTATTTCATGACCAAAGAAGCAGAAGAGTTTAAGGCTGAGAGCTTATTTCCAGTATCTGACCTCAGTATCTGAAGAGACAGATTTCCAGTCAAATTCAGGACAAATTCAGCTCTCATCTACAATGATATCAATGGGTGTCTTCCAATGAATATGGCAATATGAGACTGGAGAGACCTCTAAGGCAAAGTCCTCTGCTGTCACAGACAATCATAGGGCATTTTCATGAACAAATATAACTTCATCTAAAATTTATGTTAAATTTTTTGCTTTCCTATCAGAAGATTGTACCAGAACTTTCCTCCTTTACTATTTAGAAGCCTTCCTGTAATTATCACATTGTATTTATCTCAGGGGGATCCTGGCTTTTCTTCTAGGTTAACATCTTCAGAGGCGATGTGCACCTGCAGCTTCCACTGATGACCTTTCCAGCAGGTTTGTTCCCAATGCTGAGAAAATCAAATGCAAATCCTGCCATGTTTATTATCAGTAGTTTGAACTAAAAAGTTTTCAAGTCAGGAATGAACCCACATTAGAAATTGTATCATATCACTGATGTCTCCTTTGCCTCGATACAAATTCAAATCCCTTAAGATTATTATAGTCTTGAAATTGAGAGGCATCATACATATGTAATTTTGACCAGTAAGAACCTATGCTATTAACATTATCATTCAGTAAAATGTGCTGACTTGAGGGACATGAATGCATTGTGCAATGCCTGAGAATTATCTCTTACTAATTAATCCCTCTTTGTTTGTAATCTCATGGGAAATATTTTTTCCTGTATGGCTGGAAGGAACATATGGATGAATCCTTAAAGTGGCCGTAGTATTTTATCTCGTTGTTGTTGTTTTGGTTTTTTGTGGTTTTTTTCCCCCCAGTGGAAGGCCTTAAAACAAATGTACCATGTACATATTTTTTTTTTGGCGGGGGGGGGTAGTCTGTAATCTTAAATCATTGTAACCTAAACCTGGGTGAATTTAAAGAGCAATTCCCTTCTAGCTAAAAACAGGGCTAATTAACTTCCATAGTTAGAAGCCTAGTTTGCCTCCCTTTCTTCTTTCATGGATGCACTGAATACTGACTTTGCAGTATCAGCAGATTAATGTATTGCCTCAGGTTTAGACTTTTTCTAACTTATTTTTTTTTTCTTAGGCTTGTTGTTTACTTCTAAAAGCTGTATAAACAAGCCAATATTGGGTTCTAATAATGAAAATAACTTGATGCAGATATGTAATTTCTATATGTTAGTGTTTTCAGTCAAGTCTCTGCAATCATTACATTAATCAGAAAAGAGAATAGCCATTAATTTCTTACAATTAAAAGGCTTGATTCTCATTTTCCTTGAAGGACATCTGCATATTCTTCAAAAAGGTATAAAGAAATATAAAATCCTCAGTGCACCGTGCTACTGCTTTATTACTACTACTGTAATAAAGATTAAATGTAGAACAATTCTTGTCTGCAAGTTTCACTTGAAAGCAACTTGATCAACACTCCTTTTCTATAAGAACTTTTCTTAACTGTCACATTATAATTATATTTATTCTTAACTGTCACCTGAAACATTTTCTCAAAGGTAGGATTTGGCATAGCAAGTTCCTTCTTATCTGACAGGAGCTGAGTATTCTCAGTCCTTTCCTGGAGACAGACAGCTCTTCAAGGAGCTGGTCCACAAGCAGAATGGTTGTTGCAGGAACTGGTATGTAATCACCAAAATGAACATCACTTAGAGCTATTTTCTTGTCAGATGAGCCAGTGGAAGTTAGCCATAGTTTTCCCACAAGAAAATTACTAGTTTTCTCCTCAGTCTTTATTTGATTTCATTGTAGATGCAAAAGAACATAGTGTCAAACAGCTGACCTTTTTTTTTTTAATTACCAAAACTGACAGTGGTTAGGCGAGATGGAATTGATTAATAAAAAGAATTCTGAAAAAGATCATTTAGTTGAGCAATATGCAAAACAATAAAAAATATTTAAACATGGTTTCAGTGGCTATAGATCCGTTTTTCTCAAAGACTGTCAAAGCTATTAATCGGAGTGTCTCAACATCTCTATGAGATATGAATTCACTTTTATTATCATAAATACTAAAAGGAAAGCAGGCCCTTTATTTTCAAAACAGCCTCTGATTTTGTTTCATATCATTTCAGTTCACTAGTTTCAGACACACAAAGCTTGATTACCAGGACTGCTAAATAAAGCCTGCCTAAAATAGGGGAAAGAAGAGAGGAAAATACAAAACTTTGCAACACAGTTTTTTCTGTTCTTTGCTCCAAAATAGAAATCATCAAAACTGGCATGTGAATTACCATTTCTATTCTTTCTACATCTCCCACAATATCAAAGCAGGTATTCTGACATATTAAGATTAGTATAGTGTGTTTCAGTCTTCCTAATTTAAAAATTTTCCTGTTGAATATTTCTTACACTGATTTTGGGAAACTTGGCTATGGACTCTTTTTTGCTGTCCAAAACAATTGTTTGCAACAAATCTTTCCTCTAGTGCAATGTGTATAGTATTTTGGGGAAGATTAGCAGTTTCTCTCTGAACAATAGGAAGACTGTGTCTTAGAAAGCTCTGGAAAGGATTTAGAGGTCAAAGCAGACAAGTCACTCAACATGAGTTCCCAGTGAGATGTTCTGGGAAAAGACTGATGTGGTCCTTTGATATATAAGAAGGGGAGTTGTGAGTAGCATAAGGAGGTGTTTTTACCTCTATCTGACACTGGGGAGATTAACACTGAAAACACTGCATACTGTTCCTGTCTCTTAGCAATGTTGTTGTAACTGCAGTGGTCTAAGGATACGAGAAAGATTTGTAGCAAGGGATGCATTTTTGTTTATTGGACCAGCTGAGATGTTTGGAAAAATACAGAAAAACAGTTGGGCATATGGGCCCATCTTCATATCATGATGTCTGTATTAGAAAAAATTTGCAAGGGTACAGAAAAGAGATATAAAAATTGTTCCAACCTGTGAAAAAACCCCAATAGAATGAGAAAGAGAAGTAACACAAGATGTTCATCATATTAAAAAGAATACTGAATGCATTAATGTTTTCAGTCCAGAGCAAATTCTGGGTGCTAAGGGGCACTGTGATTTGGAAAAGAAAGTAATACTGAGGAGGAAAAGAAAAACCTAATGAGGAAGAGAGCAACAAACAATTTAAAAGAAATAAGACACAATTATTTAGAAAAAAAAATGCAAGTAATGATGCCATGTGTATTTGTGCATGCACGTATTTGTACAGGTGCCTCTGCAGTCACTCTTAGTGAGGGGAGGTCTGAAAAGCAATTATGTTTCTACAGCTTTCATGAAAGCATTTGGTCAAGAATAGGTGAAACCTCTCTTGGAGCAATCCTGACAGAGAGCTCTACAGTGATCTGAAGTACCGTCAGGGCCATAATGTGAGTTGTCACATTAGTAACACACAGAGGATCCACAAGGAGTGGGGATGTTCTGTATATGGGAAGAAATTTTAATCAGAGCTCACAGCTTGTTAGGCATCTAAGTCAATCAACCATGAAACACGAATCCATAGGGGACTAAGGTTTATTAGTCCCAAGCCTATATTAGTTGTGTAATACTTAGGGTGATTAGCTGTAGGGATAAACTTCCAAGGGAGAAGTGGGTTTGCCATCTTTTGAAGCCTTTGGATGTCTTTTTTGGAAGACAGTGAAACACAAGTAATTGGGTTAACAACAGGAGTAAGTGAGTGCAATTGTATGGCCTTTATAACAGAGAAGGAGAGCCTGATGACCTAATGATTTTTTTCTGGCCATAAAAATCTACGAATCTCTGAATTATAAATGCAAAGCATCTCAGACGAGTCTTGTGAGGAATTGGTGCAATGTCATCCAGCTAATTAACTCTATAGCTACTGCCAAACGTATGCCCAGGTGAAAGCACCCCAGCCTGGCTACCAGGTTAACGCGCTGTGCTCTAACATCTCTCATTGTTGTCAGTGGAATGTTAATAGATGATGGCAGCACAACAGGGGTGAGGACGGACAACTGGGAAAAGTTTAAGATAATGTCATCAGAACTGACTGCTGTCACAGTATAATGGTCTCCTGCTGGTACCTAAATGCAGAGGAACTCACGGAAAATTAAACATCAAGGCATGTTCATTTGCAAAGCTGGAGATACGGATCCTGTGGCAATCTCCTGTTACAATGGGCTTATTTCTGCCTTACTAAATGGATGTGGAATCAGTGGACCAATATTTGTAGGGTTTTTTCTACATGGCCAGAAGCCAGGTGTACTTTATGGTGTACTTCATTTAGATTACAGAGCCTTTATCTACTAAATTAAAGATTAAAAAGTATAGATTCAGAATGGATTCAGATTCTGCTGTTAATTCTGCCGTGATTGTGATCTCCTTTAGCTCCTGAGTCAGGGGCATTCTTGATGTCAGAACAGTCAGTGCAGTATAGGCACTTTAATTCAAAAGAACCTCACAGTTTGGACATGGTAAGAACGCTGCCCCAGCCAGCTACTATTACTTGATCTATAATAGCTTATTAAGATACAGTATCTTGATCAGTTTGGGTTGTGTCTCCTCATGTAAGACCTACTGCAATGCAGGCCCAGGTAATACACCAAAAGTTTAAAGAAAATAAACCTGGAATTCCTCTGCGGACTATAAGGGAAGTGAAACAAGGTTCTGAATTTCCCTCTCTGTACACACAAGATGTAGTACTTTATTGTGAGAATTTGTTAGGACATGCTAAAAGAATACAGACAGAAAGATGAGATTTGTATATATTCATATGACTCCAGGAACTAGTACTTCAAGAAAAATACTGATTATTGTAAGAGCTGAGCACAGAACAACCATGAGAGTTGGCAAGGATGATCCACAATTAATAATGTATGACAGGTCCAATAACTAGCAACAGCTACTTGTTATTCTTTTGTTAGCTATGAAACCATGTTACATTTGGATTTGGTTTCCATAAATATCTAAGTGAGTATCTGGATCTAGAATTTTGGCTTGGATTCAATTATAATTTGAATGCTATCTGACTAGCTGAATCCTTTTTAATCTGTATCATTTTATACAGGGCAGCCACCTAGCATAAATACTGCTGTGTGACTGCTGGCATTTCAGTAAAGTATTTTTAATCCCTAAGTATTTTTAAAGACTTGCCTATACTCATCTTTTAATAGGTTCACTTTAAACCAGCAATCTCAACAATTTTTAAAAGAGATTTTCTGAGGAAACCATGTTTCTTTTCTAATAGGCATTAAACTTTCTTTTAGTCAACAATGAATGATTTGACAAAGTTGTCACATGCATGGTCACCTTTGAGAATTAATGCAGGATTAACTTCTCCCATGTATAATACTTCAGTCCTTCTGTAAATTTTAGCAGACTTACTGCATTGGTGAGAATGCTACACTGGTGAGAGTAATACCCTTTTGTTTTCATATTTTCAAGGTATTTTTGGTAGTTTTTTTTTTCCCCCCACTCTGATTTCCAGCAGTATGTACTGCTGAAAGCAGAAAACTTTGATGGAACAGTAGTCTTTCAGCATGACACATCATATGTAATCTTTCACTAGTGTCCTTTGTCCTGCAACAGCTGACAGAGTACCTGCACAGCAAATGATGTTTTCCAGACACCAGTGAAAGCCTGATGTTATTTCTTAAGAATGCAGCAGCTACACTACAAACTGGAATGACACCACTCTAAAGCTAATTTCTCTACTAGTTTCCCACCTGCCTTGCTGCAGAAACAGTTCCCCTCGCTGGCTGCAACGAAGGTCCTTTAAAATTGGCTACTAATAACTGTAGCTCCTCCACTTGCATGAATGCTGAGAATTGAAACACAGTCCTCCAAATGCAGAGATATAATTTAGGAAAATGCCAGGCTGATAGTGCTAATTACATGTGCAGAAAGATCAGAGTGCTGGAGGTGAGCCTGATTCTGCCAAGGTGTGCTCATTCATAAACATGAGGGCCACCTTTCACACTGTGCATGTTGTATTTTGTACTGGAGCTAGTGGGAATCAATCTGGTATCTTATCCTGTCAGATCTAGCACACGGTGGAACAGGAACAGGACTGGCTTGGTATCAGAGGTAGAGGGTTCCTGGAAAACACTTAAATATTGCAAGAAATGCTTTCAGTAATAATTTCTGAAATTTGAGAGGTGAATTTATCAGATTTTGTGTACTTCCCCCTTTTCTTGTATCCTAGTAATATATATTACTGTCATGCTAGATCAAGATATAGACATCACAATGAAATCATCATTATGTCTGTACTAGCCCTCCTGAGCTGCTACTGAGGGAGTGATAGAGCTTAAAATGGTACCATTAGAGCTTCAGGACTGTGGACAAATATTGTACTGAACTCTTGAGTGTGTATTTCTTTAAGTATAGGGATATTAATCTTTTCTTTCTTAGCAGAACTCCTCTTTGAATAATTGTATTTGCCCATCTAAAATTTACCCTGTCACTTCATTTGAAAACAGAATCTCATTTAACTTTCCCCCCGATACACTACATATTTATTTTATCCAATGAAAAAAGAAAGAACATTTTGGTGATGGTGGAATAATAAATCCTAAGGCAGAAATATTCTTTAAGTTGCAGCTGCAGGAAAGCAGTTTGGGGTTTTTTTCACTGAAAGGGTAATCAAGCACTGCAAGCCTGCTTCCCAGGCTGCCCAGGGAAGTTATTGGATCACCATCCCTGGAATTATTCAAAAACATGTGGATGTGGCACTTGGGGACATGTTTTAGTGGTGAACACAGTGGTGCTGAGTTAATGGCTGGACTCAATCTTGGAGGTCTTTTCCACCCCTGATGATTCTATGATTATATTTTGAGGTTTATTCTTACAAAAGCTCCCCTCCCCTATTTTCATTCTATACTTAAGCACCTTTGATTTCAGAAGGGTGTGAGAACATACCTAAAGCTAAAATGTGTTAACTGCTCTCCTGAGTATTGATGTGTTCCTAATGCAGGACCTAAGGTTATAAATTGCATTGGTATTCTTAGAGATGAAAGAATTGTTCATGCTTCATTATATCTTCTCTCCTTTAGGATAACAGCCACACTACTGAATAGTAAATAATAATAATCATACAGAAATCTATTAATTTACGTTAGCATTTTAGGACATATGAGCTCCAACAAAACACAAAGATTGATGAAAATTTGGAAATGATGTGGAAAACATGTCAGAGATAGGTTTGCATCATATATAAATGGTCTGCCATGTTGAGAAAATTTCATATATCTAACAAGTGTTATTACCTATATTTTCAAAGTGCCTATTTAAATCAACCTCTAAAAAAAAAACAAACCCAAAATCCTCCAAGCAAAAGCTTTGAAATCAGACAAATCATTCTCACCGCCCCCATCACTAAAGCAGTGCTCTGGCTGTGCTTGAGGCAGACAAAGCGCAGGAAGTTTAGAGCGGGAGCTGTGAGCGAAGGCCCCGTGACATGAGGAGGTGTTGCAGCTGATGCCTATCAGGCACCGCAGCAAAGCCAGCGCCTTCATGTCCTGTGCCAGCGGGGTGGGGGGGCAACCTGCAAACGGAGATTTGTCCCGTGCCCAGGCATTTTGGCCTTCTGCACCTCTTAAGGTCACGGCTTCACCAGTGGACAGCAAGGGAGCTTCTCACCAGTTCGACTCCAGGTTTTCCATGGCAAAGTCTAAAATCTTTAGTTCCATAAAGCCATTTATTCATGGCGCAGCAACTGAGAAACAGCTCGAGCTGGTGCCTCCAAGGAGGGTGTCTCCATCAGAGAGTCTTGTGAGTCGTGAGACTGGGAAATTTCCTTAACAATAAAATGGAAAAAAAAAAGAGAGCACTTGGTGTGTCCCGTTTGAAGCGCTGGAGAGGAAGCCCTAGGGCCCGGTTCTTCCCTCGCACACACGGGGACTGCTGGAGCTGGCGGTCTTAGAGCTGATTTAGAGGCGATGCGAGACCAAACGCGGCCTTTAACGCGACTGGACAGGATAGGATTAAATTAACCTCGGGTGCAGCCGCAGGGATTGGAGAGGGTTTTAGGCTGGGGATCCCCGCAGGCGTGCGGGAGCCCAGCGGGCAGCGCGGGGCGCGGGCGGGATGGGGCGCGCTGGCCGGAG
>WEIT01018848.1:41183-71679 GCA_013389985.1 Dryoscopus gambensis | reverse complement strand
CGCTGCACGGCCCTGCCCAGCGCCTGGGCGAGGGCAGCGCCGCGGGCCGTGCCTCAGCTTTCCCAGTGGGAGGCATTTTCCTCTCTGGCTGAGGGATGGAGGTTTGACGGGAGGGCGGATGGTGCACCTGCGTGGCGGGGACCCGGCCGGGGAGCTGGCCCGTTCCCATCCCGCCCCTCGCCCTGGCGGCTCCCCGCTCCTCCCGGGAACGTGTCCGCAGGGGAGCCCTCCGCCCGCGGGGCGTCCCGAGGAAGTGCGCGGCACGTCTCCCAGGGAAAATGTGTTCCAGCCCTGCCGTGTTCCCACCAGCTTCTCTTTTCCTCTCCACGCATCTGTTTTCGTTTTCTTCACATTTATACTTTAAAGATAATGTTCGCCCCTCCACATCCCTTCCCTCTCCACCACCACCACCCCTCCCTCCCCCAGGAAGATGAATTTCATCTGGGCCTTGAAACAGGGCAAAGAACAATAAATATTTATGGGCACCAGGGGAAGGTTGAACTGTAAACCACCACTTATCCCTATGTCTCTTATGAAAGGAATAAGCATTGCAAAATTTACATTAGGAAAAAAAAGAGGAGAAAGAAGCATTTCTATGATGTGAAAATGCTATGCCTTGTACCTATATAAACTGGAGCAAAATACGTCTTCACAGGGCCAAATCTGGGGCATGGCCTTTAAACCGTAATGGCCAAATTAAAACAAATGGCCAAAATTAAGCACTTCAGTCCTCACTGAATGTGAAAGTTCAAGTGATGTGGAAATATGTGTGTAGCAGATCACTTTTCCACACTTCTATTTGAACAAAGTCTTAGGGAGTTTTTTTGAAACAGTTTTAAGCGTATGCAGAGATACTGTACAGATAAAGATACGTAAGAACATAAAAATACCAATGCATGCAGCCAAGCACAAACAGCTTATATACCTCTAAATCCAGAAGGGGCCATAATAACAGAGTGTTCAGTGTGGGTTGTTAGAAGCCCAGGCAAAGATAAAACTTCAATAAAAAGTACGTTCTTTTATGTTCAGTGTTAGAGGAGAGGCAATGTAAAATAAGGATTTATGTTTGTGGGGGCAGGCAGAGGAATACAGGCTCTTTAATAACCTGGTGCTGCAGGAGAGGGAGCAAGCTCCAGCAAGGTTTCAAGAGCTCTCTCTGGCAGTGGAAAGGGCCTGAAGGGAACCTGGGTCTTTTGGAGCAAGGCTGAAGGCTTGGAGCTGGGCAAGGAGTACAGAGGTGTTTGGCAGATTGCCTGCTTCCTGGTAGAGTACCTAGGCTTAAAGATCTATTTTTTCATTATTCCTCCTTTCTATCAAAGTAAGTTTTGGAGTATGCTTCTGGTGACTTTTCTTTGAGCAAGAGTGATTCCCAAAGTGCCTTCACAGCAAACTCAGGTTACTGTTGCTTTCAGTACAAATAAGGTCATGTTTTAAAATGGCCTGTTCAGGTGTTACTGTAGACCTGCCATAGCTGGTTGAAACGGTTGTGAGTACTTAGCTGGTGCAAGGAGAGTAAACAAGGCTTTGTCTTTTCTGTGTTGGTATCCCCAGTGGAGTAATATGTAGCTGCTGGTGATGGTGCATTTGCTATCATAATGGCCTTGGGCTGCTGGTTCCTAACATATAACTGAGACTGAAACCAGTTTCCTCTGACTGAGGATGAAAAGTCTCTGCTGCTTCCTCAGAAGAGGAAGAATTGGAAGAAACCTCAGTTTCTCAGTAACTTTTGCCCTCTGTTTATTTATCATACTTATTCATAATAAGTTCTCCCCAAATCTTCTTATTACATTCTAGTTTTTATAGATGTTTTCTGGCTTCTGTGAAAGGCCAACTGAACAGAAACAGACACCAAATAAGTCAAATTTCATTGTCTCAATCTGAGATCGATAACAGCATTTTCAGAGGAGAATGAGTCATGAGAAGTTGCTGGCAAGGGTGTGGGGGTTGTATAACATCATCTTAAAAAACATGGTGTGACAAGGTTTCTTTGTTCCTGCACTTCTCTCCCAGAGACAATCAGACTTGTCATTTGCTCAGTGGACTTACTAAATTAGTTACCCTCCTGAGTAAGAAAACTACTGGTAAAATATGCTCTTACACTAAGTCTCTATAAATCATTTGGAGGATGGAAGAGGAGAGGAGATTTTTTTTTTTCTGTCTTGACTCCAGCATTTTTTATCCAAGTAATTTCTTGTGTACATAGGCTCCAACAAGCCTTATGAAGTGGAGCTTCTGGAAATTCAGTCCATGACAAGGAGCTGAAGCTGATATGGATGTTAATAAAAACCATAAATGACAAGAAAACCTTGGAATAACTGTCCTACAAACCAGATTTTTGGAATGCTGTGAAGGCTGTAACCAAGCTTTTATAAGTGAAGGCTTGTTCTCAGACTCTTAGAAGGCTCCTGATTGCTGGTACCTTTAATTGCAGGTACGCTAAACTGAGGGCCGATAAGTGTTGGACAACTCTCTCACATGTGTTTATTTTTTGTCTCATTAATGCTGGTATGTTACTATAGGGTGGATGCCTTGACATTGTACCAGGTTTGTTGCACTGTGCCTGGTGTCCACCTGAAACTGAATGATGTGACCCTGTCCTGCATTTCTACAGGGAAGATACTGTGTGAAACAGGTTTTATATGGTACATTGAAACTCTTCCCAATAGTCTTTTCTGTGGGATAAGAGACAGACAGTGTCAGGAATTGCCAATGTTTTCTGGCACATGAGGTCATTTCTATGAATAGTATTGGGGTTGTCATTCCCAAGCTCAGGCTTTCCCAGACTTTGGGGGTTAGCTGTGTGTAAAAATTCAGCTCTATCTCCAGATAGTCTAGAGCAACCTTTAAAAGTACGGAACAAGAGCAGTAAAAGTCAATGAATGGATTCCCTCTGCATTCAAAGAACTTTGGATCAAGATCTGAGGGAGTTAATTTGAGTTTGGAGGTGTTTGAAATTTTTGTACCAGGGTACATTTATGTTGTGATGTGTTATATGCTTAATAAATATAACAAAATGGCAGTTTTTCATTTATTTATGATACATAATATATAGTAGTTTAAAGTGGCGTGTTTTGTATAAAATCGAGCAATTTCTGGTGCAAAACTGTAATTTAGAAACAATAAAAATAAAAAGCATAAAGGAATAGGAGTTTAAGATATAATTTGCTATTTTAGGAAAAAGACAGTCAAAGACTGAAAAATTAAATGGATTAGAAGTTTTAAATGTTTTAATCGAGATTAGGGAAGGGCATGGAGATTAAGGGAAAATAATTGGTGAAAATGAATTTAGTTTACTTATGCAAAGTATAAAATGAAATAGCAGCTTATAAGAGTAATGGAGGCTCCTTGCAGTTAAATTCCTCTGCTCGTGTTTTGAGATATGTGGGACTGTGGAAGAAGAAGGTTCCAGGCAGTTTGATATTGGGAAGAGGGGACGCTGTGAAGTGCCTTGTGCAAGAGGCTCTGGCTGCCTAGTGCCATTCCGACGTGCCAGCGGGGCTGGGGTAGCTCCTGCACCTCCCAAGTGCTGCAGTCAGCAGTAGTTCCTCTGCAGGTGGCACATCCTTGCCTGAGTCAGTGCTCATGTGTCAATAGGACGTAGGGAACACTGCTGATGCAGGTAATGTTTTCCAGAAATGGTATTAAATGCCTTCTTCACAATTACTGGTCTTAAGTGTTCTTAATCATTTCCCTGGCAATAGCAACTTCATGTTGCCCTAATCCTGGTTCCACCTGGGATCCTTCTTGTTTACTTAATTCCTTCTGAACTTGCAGGTTAGATTTGGCATTTTCCTTGTTTTCCTGTTCCAATCTGTTGGGTCATGTTGCTGCACACTGTGACACTTATCTTGCTATCCACTGCAAGGAGGTTGTGTTTCACGAGTTGAGTCTAAAGAGTTTACCAAAATTTTTTTTCAGTCTTGGAAAGCAAAGCACTGATACAATTATTATTGGTATAATACTAATATTACTGTTATAATAGTATTTACTATTTAATAACATTTCAGTACTCTCTGTAATATTTTGGTTTTCACCTCCTTGGGAATAAAATCTCTCTAGCTTTTAATGTGATTTTAGATCCTTGGTAGATACAAATCCCAGTGTTTTCCACCTCGTTGCACATTGATCTATCCCACCCTGTAAGCATTTATTAAGCCACAGAATACCCTAGAGAATTAGAGAACTCCCCTATATTCGATGACAGGCTGAAATGTAGGCACCAGTAATGTGGTTTGGAATTTGTCCAGCCATTCAGTGGCAGAGGTGGAAGCAGAGCCCAGGTGTTACAGCCTGGCTCTTCTGGCACATGTGCACAGAGAGGGCTGGACTGTACCCAGAGAGGGCTGGACTGTACCAGGCCTTCACAGATGCTTACAGCCTGACATCCATGGGTGACTTCTGAGAGATTCACCACAGGTAACTAAAAAGAGCCAGTGTGGGCAGATATATGCAACAGGGAATGGCTGTCCTAACAATGATGAATGTTCACAAGGTTGGAATTACTGGGAATAAATGAGTTGTTAAACTAGCTGCCTAGGATACTGGTGGCAGTATATTCATAATGGCATGGAGCTCAAATACAAAAAAATAACCATGGCATACCTATGCAGGCCTGCTTCACTAGCAGGGCTAACCCTAGAACATGAAGTGCATGGCAAATACTAGGCAAGATTGTCACTGTGCCATCCTGTGGCTTTTGATAAAGCAAATTTGGAAAGCTGATTTTATGGATTAAAAAAAAAAATCATGTGTTTTTGATAAAAACCACAGCATGAAATCTGGGTGGAAGTTAGTCACATCCTCACCTGATAAGGAAGTTTTCTTCAGTAAATGAGTTGTGAAAGCCTGCTTGCAATTAGATGGAACGACTCCAGGTTCTACAACTACTTTTTCTGGGCCCTGATTTGTTGTTACCAGATTTGATCAACGCCTCTCTGAGCACAGCAGCCAGGTAGGGATCAGATCCAAAGCACATGCTGAGGGCTTTTAGCTCTGGATAGCATCAAGAGGATTGGACTAAGATACTTTGGGAAAGGGCTTGCTATCCAGATAGGAGAGGTCATAAAAGCTATATGGAGGGAAAAAAGCCAGAGGATTGAGCTGGCTTGCAAGTGAGTTTGCAAGGTCAGAACATTTTATTTAAAAAGCGATTACAAAACTTGTTACAAATGCTGAGGGACCTAGAAAGGGATTAAGTGATCTTGTTAGTTGTATGAACCCTCTTAGGACAGCAAATCTACCCATAAGCTAATAAGGCTTGTGTGACCGTAATATCTGAGCAGAGTGCAGAGTGACTCTTCCCCTGCAAACAATGATAGGAAAAATGTTGCTTGGCTTTGAAGAGAGGCCCATTGTGTTCACTCAGATGCAAAGCCATCTTGTTTAGATTCTCGAAGGAAGAAGTCATAGGCTGTGAGGCTGACTGGGAGTCTGGGCAAAAACAGTGGGGGAGGAGGCTTAGGATGCAGACAGGGGCAAAACATCATTAATGGTAAAAGCAATAGAAGGAAGGTGGCAAGGGAGGAAAGAGACCTAAAAATAGTTATATTTTCAGGAATATATTTGTGGATGTGTGTGTACAACATATGCATTCATGTAGTGCAGTTGAACTCAAAAGTAGCATGTTTCTCCCGTAATTACTCAAAGGTAGGTATCTAAATCTCCTTAGTTTCAAAAATCGCAGGTATACCTATATATCTTGTGTCCTTACATGCATGATTAAATTTGCCTTTTCTTCCCTGTGTACATGGTTTTCCTTGGTTATAGGGCATGACACCACTGTAATTTTTCCTAAGTCTTCCTTTTAACGTTGCTCATCGTTTTCCAAAATGCTACACTTTTTTTAGTTTTACCAAAATTGATCTTGGCTAAAGAGAGAGTATTTTAAAAACTTGCAAAGTACACCACAGGACAATATGTGTATTTTGATCTCTATGTACATCTTTTCATCAATCTACATGTTTATATTTCTTTCTTTATGGGGATGGAGAGCAGAATGGGGACAAATAAATAAAAAGAAACATGACATTGCTAATATAAATGACCGGGCCATTACTTCAGTGTCAGAATGCAATTAGATCTGACCTGGGACTGGAATTCACTTCTCAGCAGGCCTGCTTAATGATTAGTTTTATTGTTTCTTCATCACCCCTACTGGGGGGTTCATTTTTACTGGTAATGGAAAAAGACTGTTGCCCCTGGATAAAAAGCTGAGCATGAAAGACAAAGGGCTGATTGAGGACTGCTAGGCTTTTCAGCCTGCATACCACCTCTTCTTTTGCTGTCCTGGCTGACAGCAGGAAAAACAGTGAAAGAGGTCAGATCTTAAAGGGCCTTCAGGGTAAGGAGCATCACGCTGTACTCAGAAATTAGCTGGAGAGGCTTTTATAGCTTAAAGCAGTTCTGATCGCTGTTGTAAGACGAATTAAATGAGAATCTTTGCAGCAAGATAATGTGCCAGACATTGCTGGTGTGATTGGTTTTGAGTCTGAGACATGGTTAGCTATGTAACTGTGGTTTGCAAACACCTGCTCACACTCCCAATCCCAGCGTGCAGGTACAAGTACATTTCTAGCAACAGCTAGAAATTTCTCAACAGCTGCAACAGGTAAAGACTAGTTTAAATCCTTGGCAAAACTTGAGTGCCGGCTGCTACCTGTTCGGAAGTGTTTTCAAAGGGGTTTATTATAAGCCCTGGGATAAGTAAGAAGAATACAAATAGTTCCTGTTTGTTTGCTTTAGTTCACTGGGTACATGAAACATGTAGTGTGACTCACAAAGTTGTAGGATGAGTCTGAGGTAGAATTACAGACGTTGTGCTATCTGATATTATGAGATGTAACAGGTGTCTGTGAAGGCAATTTCCCCATCTGGAAACAGTGCTTTGGGGAATTTAGGCTGCTGGTGGAGGAAAGTCTGGTTGGTTTACACTAGTGATGACAGGTAAGCTACCAGAGAATTGGAATTGGTGGTTTCTTCAGCTAATCATCTATAGGCTGAGGTGTGTATTGAAACACTAAATGTCTGAGTTTGCAAAAACTTGACTGGGAGCTTCATGAAAACAAATACAAAGCTGAGAGTGTTGCCAAGAGCAAGGACACTGCTCCCTCCTCACACCAGTTGAGCTAGAAAGAAATAAAAATAAAATAAAGCTTTTCAAATATCTTGATACTGTAAGTACAAGACTAGCTATCCAATAGTGCAATTAATGATCGTTCAAGGACTTCAGCACAGCTACACTGATCAAATCCATCATGAAACTAGCCTTCAATGTTTAATACGGTAAGAAATCTCTTAATTATGGACATTCATTTTTAAATAATATATCTGCAACAGAGCAAGTCAAGAGGGAGTTAAAATTACACATTATGCAAGTGAAGAAAATGTGGTCAGCTGTGAACCTCAGACTCACTCTCAAGTGAACTGCGAGCAACAATGGCCTCTAAATTTGACTACATTCTAACTTGGAAGCATAGGACCTGAAATCCAAACATGCCAGAGACATGCCAGTGTCTGCAGCGTTGTGTGATTCACCCAAGGCCTGGTTCCTCAGAAAAGCGTACTCTTGTGATCTATTCCAAGAGGGTAATTATGCCCTAACTATTCCTAATTTGTATAGATAGTTCTTTAGCTCATATAGATCAGATCATAGTGTCAGTTCGGGCACCCACTTGGTGTCCCTAGGCTGTGTGAAATTCACCTCTTCAGCCCGCTGGGGAGTTTCAAACAGATTTGGAGTGATACAGCTGGGAGGGCTGGCAGGAACTGGAGATCAGTGTTGAGCCTTGTGGCAAATTCCCCACAGCCCTTCTGAGTCCTGCAGGTAAAACCACAGCCCCTGTGGTGGCTCCTCCACACAAGGTGTTGGAGCAAATGAGTCCCCACAAGGCAGGACAGAGTAGGGCATCCCTTTTTCCTTTCTCTTCTGCCATGGGGTGGACTTCAGGGGACCTCTGTGCTATTTCGTCCAGGTCTACTGCCCTAGAGCTTGGACGGTCACGCCTTGCTTTTAGTTTAGAGGTTTTCCAGGACTAACAATGAGTTGTGCAAGACTTAAGGACAAATGCTGTGGACACAGAGATTTGACAAGACATCTGTGGAGAGACATGACCAAAGAGGTTTCTCTGTATGCTTCCTACCTTTTGCAAAGCTGACATATCAGGGTTTTAGTAGTGTAAGCAGTTGTGAGCTGCCTGGCTGCAAAGCAGGTCAGGGTAGACTGGAAGGCTGTTTCCCTTGTCCAGTGCGTTGTGTGAAATCCATTGGTGACGCCGTCAGTCTCTATCTCCCCTGCATAGGCACACGTACTGGTCTGAGGAAGTTCTCCATTGCTCTCCCTCTTTATATGGGCTGTGCCGTGTGCATGGGTCTTGGTGAGTCCCCCTGATCCTGTCTAGCTCTGTAGGCTTCTTACAGGGAAAAAACATCCAAGCCTTTGGGAATATGTTAAGGAAGCAATGTAAATACCTATAGGCCCTGCTTGTGGAACATGGTACAGAGTCTTTGGGAAAGGACGACCCTTTTCCATGAAAATATGAAGGCACATGAAGCCTATGGAGGTGCCTATTTACTCCTCTCTCTTATGTGAACTGCCTGACATCATTAAGCTGGAGTGGGAGTTTGACGAAAGCTCTTTGACCCACAGTTTCCTCTGGCTCACATTTTCCCTTTATGCTCCCTGGGTTCCCCTGTGTGAAAGGGCTGGCAGATAGTAGTGTGAGCCATGTAGGGCCATGTGTTATGGTTGTGAGGTAGGCATGGTGAAAATGGGAAAGGTACGGTGCAAAGCACTAGAAAGGGGTTACTGGGGATGCCACCAGATTTTGTGGGACTGTTGTCATGCCTAAGTGTGCCGTAGGTGATTGTGCAATGGTGTGCTTCACCACTGCTGCAGTGACTTAACAGGGCATGTTTTATGTAGCTGAAGAGGCTAAGGACAGTCTCCAAAGGTATTTATACTTTTAACTCAAATAGTATTCGGTGTATAAGTAGGACAGTGCTAAGTATGTTTTTTGGGTCAACCTCACATGAGAAAAAAATATCTGTGGAATAACTGGAGGTCAAGCTCTAGTCTTCAGCATCTTGAATGGCTAAAGTCTCATTCTTTTTCTGTAGGCAATGGTTCATTTCCTGGGGATGAAGAGAGGTAGTAGCTGAAGGACAGCTATGAATGCCACTAGAGTGGAAGGAAATAGCTGTTGTTTTGCAGATCTCTAGGCTGGTGAATGCAGCTAGTCCTAGCCTTACACAAAAGGATGGAGACAGTGTGTATAAGTGGTGTCTGTCTTCTTGTTTGGCTGAATTACACACTAAAGTAATTTATAACAAAGGGGAAAAGGTATATTGTTAGTAATTGTTATGTTAAAGAGCTAACCTAGCTTGCTGATTTAGCATCCATTTCCTCTTACAAAAGAGAGAAGAAAATGACAGCAGAGGATGGGGAAACTTGGGAGCTGTGGGGGCAATAGGAACATTTCAGAATAGTTTCAGCCATATTTCTGCTAGGTTTGGTGGCTGCGTTCTCTCATCTCCTTTCTTCTTATTTGGAGTGTCACGCCCAGCATGCCCAACAGGGACTCCACATTAATTCACCATGGAACATGGTGTCAAGCTCAGGGATGGAGAACAGTGAGGTCTCCTGGAGTATTTTCTGGGAAGTGTGATGGGAGCTGAAGTAGAACTACACAGTACTTTAGGAAATACTCAAATACAACATCAAAGTGGATGATATTAATTTCCTAAACTTGGTTAAGTTAGTTGCTGCTTGGTCACCTAATCTTGCATTTTGTGGTTATTGATGGCTTGTCCTCTAGTTCTCTTCCTCTGGTTTGTGCACAGGCTGCACTGTCAGAATTGTGAAGCCTGGTTTGATGAAAATGCAGCCCTGAAGATCACATGAAGGTAACTCTGCCTGAGTGGGAACTTCCTCCATGGCGCTGATGGCATTTCTGAGTTTATGGGCATACACGCTGCTTTTATGAGACCCTGCAAGAACCAGATGGGCTCACTGTTGATTCAGAATGTCAGTGTCGTGCTGGCCTGCCATGTAAATCTCTTGTTGACGTACATGAGGACCGTCATACTAATAAAACAGAGGATGCCAATAGCATGCCATTCCAGTGCCTTTTCATCAGGAAAGGAGTCAGTCAGAAAGCAAGGCAAATGTGAAGAGGTGCTTACTAATCCAGAACAGTTTGTTTGTAACTTGCATTGTTAAGTAATGCTGTGTCTGATGAGCTCAGCAATCTTTTCACCAGATGGGAAGCCATCAGTCTGAGTGCACTAGACTGTACACCAGAAAGTGGTGATTCACAGGGATGAGTCGGAAAACCCTCACAGTGAATAGCCAGATGTCTAGAGTGAGCCAGGAGGAAGCACTCAACTTTAGCTAGGATGTGCCTGAAGTCCTAGCCATTGCCAGGCCTCAGCAGGGTTTGTGGGAAGATTCCTCTATCTAGCCATGATCCAGAGCCCAGCATCCTCTTTGAAGTGTGCAAAAGCTAGCGGGTAACTTCTCTTCCACAGTGCAACCAGAAGGAAGACTTGCAGATAAGAGTGCTTGTCTGAATGGGGTAGACATGGGCTCTGTCTTCTCCTTAGTCTCTGTGGAGGAGGAGGGAGAAATCAAATCTTCTTAGACTCTCCTCCAAGTGTTCTTCTACCCTGTGCAAGATGGGATGACCTGGAGTAGTTTCTTGTTTGTGCCACTTGTTGCTGATGCCACTTGATGCGCTTGTTTGCTGCTTGCAAGGACCATGAAATTAATCAAACCAAAGTGAGGAAAAAGCAGTGTGAGTCTGTTGCTTAGCGCTTAGGGTGCTCCATTGGGAGGGAAGAATCCTGCTTCCAGGCCCAAGTCTGTGTATTATTAACTTGGTGTTGAATGAGAAGCACAAAGATATCAATGACACAAATTCCTCTTCTCGGTTCATTTAAACACAGTGTCCACAACTGACTTTTTATGGAGTCCTCAGTTTTCCAGAGTGTGCTGTTCTGAAAGCACTTGCTGAATTTCTTTCCTTGAAGGATGCAAACTAGAAACCATGTTTCTAAATCATGTCTGTGTTCATGAATAAACTGTTTATCAACGCAGATTTTGGCAATCTTGCACTTTTGTAGAAGGAGTCTCCTGCAGCCTAGTGTATTTCACATAAAGTAAGAAGGGTTCCAGTGACTTTAGCCATCCTTACGTTTAGGCATTTTTTCTTGCCAAACTTTTGCACTTAGGTGTCTCATATCCACCTACCTCTGACTGCAAGATTCTGTGTGTTCTAAAGCATATTTATACAGTCTTTTGCATAAATTGACTGCAGTTTAGGAGTTCCTTGGCTTAGGAGAGTCTTTTCTATATCGTATTATGAATCTTTGATTTCTTTGCTGTTTCTTTTTGACTGAAAGAATCAAACTGAAAGAAGAAACCCTCATCCAAAGTACAGTGTGTCTATCTCCTAAAAAAATAAATTCTATGGAAATGAGGCTGTGTAGTTTGTGGATGTTTGAGTTAGCTACAACCCCAAAAATACTACAGAAATAGCTTTCTCAGTTGTTACCTGAACTTCTAACATCAGATAAAATTCACTATCAACTGTTTTTAATCCCATATTTTAAATTTTAGGGGAGGTCTGCTGTCAGTTTTGGGCTGTATAGTTAGGCCCATATTTTCTCAAAAAAAAAAAATTTTTTTTTCTCAAATAAAGTCAAAAGAGATCCCTGTCCTCACTTAAAATATGGATATAACCCTGTAAAGAAAGATCTTTAACTTTTTCCTAATACTGATAAGAACTTTTGTGTTCTTATTCCTTTTATATGCTTGGTTAAAATGATAATAATAAAAAAAAACCCCAAACCAAAACGCCCACGAGATTAAATGATGCATACACAGAAATGTGAAAAGAATGTTCTAAATTACTATTATTTTCCAAAAATCATGTAATTCATTGACTGACTCATGTTTTATAGCAGCTTAGGCACTGCAGGCTGATGGCTGTCAGGTGTCAGTAAGCTGGCAGCTTAAAGTTGCCTCTTTAAGTAGTCCCAAACAAATGAATTGCTCACTGTGTGTGAGGGTGGATTCTGGCCCAGTGTTTGCTGAGACACTGTTGGTTGAGGCTCTTATGATACTGCTGGTGTCTGGCTCTGCCTTCTGTGGTGCATTTTTCCCTGCCATGGGCTGGAAAAAGTGGTTAGAGGTAAGACTAAGAGGGGGTTCCAGAGAGTCAGTGAGTCTGAGGCCTTATCTAAACAAAAATGGTACCAATTTAACTGAACCTATTTAGACACAGAGGTTGCTGAATTAATGCCACCCCCCCTTTTTTTTTTCTAGAACAAAGTCTGGGGAGAAGCATTATTCATGCTGGTAAAATTTATACTGTTTCTAATGGCTATATTTCCCCCTTTGTACCGTCAACAGCACTTGTTTTGTAACTCTTCTGTGCATATTCCAGCATATTCCTGGATGGTAAACCAGAAGCTGGGTCCCTGCAGCTTTTGCTTTTTCATTTCTTCCTTCATAAGTTATTTCCTGACCCGTTTAGTGATAGTCTGAATATTTAGCACAAGTCCGTTACTGTATTCTCTTGTAAGTGTATTCTCCTATCACCTTGTTTAGGGAGATTATTCAAATAGCTTCTTTTAATTTTTTGAGCAGTGTAGTGTATTAAGTGGAGAAAGGGAGACAGTTTGCAGCTGCAGAAGGATTCTACCAAAATTTGCCACATCAATTGGCAAAATAGATGTTTTTCATGCAGAAATTTCCCTTGTGTCTAGATACTGGCTCGTGGAAAAAGCATGTATTGCAGACAATTTGTTTCAATGTATTCCATATAAATCAAGAGAGGGACTGAAGCAGAAAAACATATTTATAAGTTAATTTTCTTTGTTGCCAGAAGCATCCCTGGCACCTTCAGAAACACTTGGTGATAAGTGCTGGTAGAGATGAGCCCAAGAAGCATCCCTTGTGAGCAGTCTTGCGTGTTAAGCCACGTGACTTCCAGGTCTCAGAGAAGGTGTGGTTTCAAAATGGAGAAATCACAGCAGCAAGCTAAAAGAATTACTTTTTCCCCCCTTGTAATAATAATGTCAGAGCTGTTATTACATTTGGCCCTGGGAATGGATTGGAAGTGTTTCTCAGAAGGGAAGTGCTTCCAGCTCCATGTCTCTTTCAAGGGCTCCATTCCCATGTACTTGCTGGAAACCTTTCAGGAAACCACATTCCCTTTCTTGTCCATGTTCAGCAATGCAATCCTTCCCAGCCACTGTGGCTCACAGACTGCCTCATCATGCAGGCCTGGGAAAGGAATGTGACAACGAGGGGGCAAAAGTGCTGGCACTTCCAATCCCACCCTGTGCTGCCTTTCAGAAGAAACCTCTCCTCCTTTGCCCTCCCTACCTTATGAAAGGGTTTTCTATATCCATAAGCATGTTTAGAAAGATTTGCAGTCTCTAATTTTCCGGTGTGTGGTGGGGGAAGAATGTAATTTTAGCTGGAAACAGTCACATGGCCCGATCCTCAGCCTTGTGCGAATCTGCCCGATGCTCCTGAGGTCACACTGTGCTGTGTTCATTTACACTGTCCCGAAGCTGCCCCTGATAGCCCTAAATGATAGCTGATGTCTGAGAGTACCACATGTGAATGAAACAGCACTGCTGTGCACAGGAGATGCCCTGAAACCTTGCGCTGGTGCCATTTTGCAGACAATCAATAATTCAAAAAGACAGTAGGTGAAGAAATGCTGTTTATATTACAAGTTTCAATAAATAAGATAAAGGGGGCAGGAATAAGAGAAGGGATCAAAGAACTGTTAATGACTGAGAGGACAGAATCATATTAGAGACAGAAATGTAAACTTGTTTTGCTATTGCAAAAAGCCCAGGAGATGCACATTTCATTCTGCAGAGAAATATTCTGATCAGTACTTTTTTTCTGCCATAGCAGCAGGGAATTGAGCTTGGATCCCAGCCAGCCTTTTTTATCCTCTCTTTAAACTAAACAATCAATTAAAAGAGAACACAAGGCAGGATACTCTAGCCAGCTCTGTTAGTTTTAACAGAGTGGGTTATTGGGCAATGCCATCACAGCACAGAACAATTCCTCCTAGCTTCTGTGCCACAGGAGCAGTTAAGGCTTCCAAGATGAGTTTCCAGCCATTGCTGTTAGGATGATTGTACTGTTTTCTTTTTCTTCAGTTTTATGCTGTTTCATTTGCTTGTCATTTTTACTGTTTGCATTGTGTGGTGCATGGGTGGTAATGATTAGATAGTGATTCTCAGCACAACAGTTTCTCTTGAAGCAGACATTTGTCCACCCTGAGACAATTGCTCTCCATAACTGAAGGAACAAAATATGGGAGGGAAGCCTTACAGCTACTGAAGAGAAAGAAAAGTCTCTTATTGACCTAAGTGGGCAGGAAGACTGGGAGACAGATTGCTATTCTTTCCATGTTTTGAAAGATTTACGAAGCTGAGGCTTGGAAAAATTAGGATAAGTAAGTGACCGTTGGAAACGATTTGGAAGCTGCAGGTGCACAGTAGCTCTAAAAGTTACAATGCTTACTTAGGCATCAGAAATGGCTTCAGGGGACATGGTGTCAGAGAAGGAGCTTAATTTTTATTTTGATTTTTTAATCTAAGTAGTTTAGACTGTGGACATTATGGTTAAGTGGGCAAGGGTTGGGAAACTGAATTTTATTCCAGCTCCCGATGCTCCTTTAATGTGTCCCCTTGCTGTAGCTGTTAACCCTGTTGCACTTAGGAATCATCTGTAAACTGGGAATAGCAGTGTTGCCTGCTTAAGTTTTGAAGCCTGACTAAATAATGTGTGTAAGAAACTATGTGAGGCCAAAGTCATTCTGGGGCTAATCAGTTGCAGAGATGGAGCTGACACACAGGACTGTCAATAATTTGACACCATATACATTTCCTTTACAGAAGTGGTTCCCAAACTTCACTGGCCCATGGGAAGCCCAGTGAGAAAGTAATGTGCTGCATTGAACATATGCTTTACTCTTTTCCAGTGGTCTCCATTTTAACTCTTTAATTTCCAGCAGCCACCACAAATAGAGAGGATTTTAGCAAGCAGAAGGGAAGACTGCTACTTCATAGGGTTTTTAGAAGCATAAATGTTATCCCACTTTGTATGAATTCATGAAGTCATTAAATAGAGGTTAGGAATCTTTTTTTGGTGTGTGTTCTCCAGTGAGAATTAATTTTCCACCAGAGATTCCTTAGGGGAAAATGAAGGATTTCTTTTGTGTATGTGTGTAAAACATATTGTTTAAAATACCTCACGACTTTCTGTGTTAAAAAAACGTGTCATCACCTTCACTTCATTCCATTAACTCCACTTGTTTTCAGCTTCAGCTGTGCAGTGTTTATCACCCTCTATTGTCGTATATTACACAGCTGCAGAATGGTGAGAGTTTTTTTTAAAAATCAAAACACTAAAGCCAAACCCAGTCCAGAAGTGAAGCTCCTGGTAGGTGTGAACACTATAGTGAGTAAAATGTCATTAAGAAGAAAGTGTTTGCTGAAGGATTGGAATGTCAAAGTTACAAGCTTATTTACAAGATTTCAAATACTAAAATCAGAGGAAACGTTTGAAATGTTCATAGTCTGAAGTGTCAGTAAAACTTTTTTCCATTAACAGTCCTGAAGCTGATTATGTTTGTATTAAATCAATGAAGTCAGAAGGTTTGAAGTGAAATGAAGAGCAGGAATTTTCTGCCCCTGGGTCATGGTGTGGTCCATCTGAAATGTTGCTGAACTGTAAGATATGAATCCTATAATCTTTTTGCTGCTCTGCCATTCACATGAGGTGACATATTAAAGATTTACCGTGTCCTTCAATTTGAATCACTTGAAATTAGCAATCGTCCCAGGTAGTCTTGGCCATGACTGCTCTCTTCCTTTTCACAAAACCATCACAATAATAATATGTAGCAGTCAGCTTGCTGAAGAGATTCGAAGCCTTCTGGAAAAAATGTGCTGCACAAGTAGTCACAGCTAAGTGAGCAGAGCCATCAGCCATGCTGAGCACTGTGGCCAGGGTCTGTTCTGAGCCAGCGTCAGCAGTGCCAGCAGCCACCACTCTTCTCCCAGTACATGGGGACTTCTGCCAGGGGCATGGCCAGCTGGCCAAAGGGAGAGGACCCCTACCTGGGACTGGCATGTGCTTGGGCAATTTCTCAACTATGAGTGTTTTTTCAGCCTGAGTACTGACATTCTGGGTACTGGGGACAAAACCATTCAGCAAGACAATGAAAGGTTGGTGTCTTTTAGTCCTGTCCCATCCCATATGTTCTTCTGAGGATGCAGAACATCCTAGGACGGGGGTGAATAAGAAATCATGTGCAGCAGTCACCTCAGTGAGAGGAAATTATCAAACAGTATTTGCCATGAAAGCAGATTGATATTCATCATTTTATATGGTTACAATATCCTTGTTGGAATGAGCTGCGAAGTTGGTGCATCTGTTTCAGGAGTAGAAGGATATGCCACCCCTACAGTGGTGAGACATAAATAATCATGCTACAAGTCATGCCTTCTATTAAAGAGCCTGATATCACCTGTTTCAAACTGAGGAGAGGTAATCTGTGAAAAACAGGATTTGTAGACATCTGATGTTGAAATAAGACCCCCGCTTTGTACTTCTTTTACATCAATCAACTAGTTGATTCAACCACTTTAGCAGAAACAGTGTTTAAATCACATTTGGTTATGACTTGCAAACTTGACTCCTGACTCAGTGCACTGAATCTGCATTGCTATATGTTTATTTTTAAATTAAATTGGATAATGTATTTTCTTCATGGGATACATCCTTATTTTCTGACTCTTCCCTTTATAGTCTGCATTTGAGCAAGGACATGTTCATATTTTAGAGTCAGTAGTGGCACATGCATATAAAGTCAAACAATCCCAGCATTCCTCTATTTTATAGGTGAGCCTCCAGATCTCTCCATCTCCCATTCTCATTAAACAAAATCCTTGGATTTTGTGCTGTGTTGTTGCCTTCTAATATGAGGAAGTGGTGCTGTGGATGACGCATGGACTTGCCTCCAGGGGACCTGGGTATTATTCCCAGCTCTGCCATTTGCTGTCTAATATTCTGCAACTCACTTAACATTTTTGTGTCTCAGTTTCTCCAACTGTGACAGTGAGGCTGGTGGGCCAGCATTTCTCACTGAAATCAATAATAGATTCTTACTGAGTTTGGTGGCACTCCAGTGCTCTGAGATTTGTGAGGGAAAAAACCCCCTAACTGTTGCTTTTAATAAATTTTCCTTGGTTGTCTTTCATTAGTTTTACCTCACGTGAGCATGATTCAGATTTATTCTTAGCCTGCTCCTTTTCCAGTATGAAACATAACCTCTCATACAAAGGTTTATCAGGATTTTTATAACCGTCAGTTCTGCTCAATCCTTTTCTAACGTTTCATAAATATTTTCTCCTTAAATTTCTACAGTATAATGCAAACATAATTCCTTACTCCCATGTAATGGAATACAAACGGAAGGGACAAGACAGTATTATTCAAAAATGTTCAACTTATGAAATAATAAGTATTAGTTGACATGCCCCAGAGAGACATGACTGACCAGCTGCTCTGGGTGAAACAAATAAATAGAAAAATCCTTTATTAATGATGTATTCTGCAGTAGATTCTCTCTGTGGAATTCTGTAGAAATGGAATCTTTCTCGTCTCTCTCCTATAAATGAACTAAGGAGCAGACTGAGTTCCTGGAGGGTTTGGTAGGCACATAAACAGTGTACAAATACATATGGAACAGTCACACTGAGGGAGGATTTCAGCTTTGGTAACCACTACATCTTGCATTTTCTTTGGCTTCCTTCAGTGAGCTCAAGACTGTGGGTGAGACTTTCCAGATATAGACAACCAAAATTCTGACCAAAAAATACACACATTCTCAGGAGCAGATTAAAGCGGGATTC
The DNA here is from genome assembly GCA_013389985.1 of Dryoscopus gambensis. Classification (NCBI taxonomy): domain Eukaryota; kingdom Metazoa; phylum Chordata; class Aves; order Passeriformes; family Malaconotidae; genus Dryoscopus; species Dryoscopus gambensis. The sequence goes on along the minus strand of WEIT01018848.1, from coordinate 53,730 downwards.
ATGGATCTGGGCCTTGGGCTTGGAGGGGGCCAGTATAACCACAATGTTTGAATTGAAGTATCCGTCAGCTTGGGCTCTGGTGTTAGGGCTGTGGAGGTGGGAGGTAGAGCTGACAGGCTACGGAGGCAGTTGAGTCATGGGAATTTTTACTGCAGTTTGGATGGATTTGGTTATTTTCTTGCATTGCTCTAGCTTGCTTTGAGGCATACTGGTTGGCCCGACTCCAGGTCTTCTTTAGTCTGACTCTGTCCCAGCAGTGGGTCATTTTGTCCCACAAATTGTATACTCACAGAGAATGCACTTACTCTGTTTCTGATGTGAGGTGGAAGACAGGCTAGCCACTGTAACAGGGAGTTTTGTGTGCTAATGTAAGCTTGTTGAATACTTTAGGTTGTGAACAATGGTGTTGAGATCCTCTCCTTCAGCTCCTCCTTTTCCAGGACAAATGAACCCAGCTTGCTCAGCTGTCCTCTCAAGTCACGTACTCTAGTCCTTGGTCCACCTTGGTGGCCCTCAGCTTTGCTTTGGTTTTTCAGTGTCCCAAAATTGGATGCAGTACTCCAGATGTGGTCTCACAAGTGCTGAATAGAGGGGAATAATCACTTCCTTGACTTGCTGGTTATTTTCTTAATAAAACAGCCCAGTATGAGGCTGGCTTTTAATGCTGCAAAGATGCACTGCTGATTCATGTTCAGTTTTTCCTCCAGGAGCCCTGGGTCCTTTTCTGGCAAAGCTGCTTTCCAGTTGGTTGGTCTCTAGACTATCCCAGATGCAGCACTTAGTATTTGCCTTTGTTGAACATCATGAAGTCATGCATACCTTTAGGAACAGATGCTCATTTTGCACACACAGTGCATTATTGCAAATACAGTTATCTGCTTGTACATGTATCCATCAGGTTCACAGATTCATAGACACATTTTGCCAGTTTTTTTGTTGGCAGCCCTGTGGTTTCCAGAGAGCAATAAACCAGTAAAATTCCTACACTTCACATATATGCAGGGAGATTTCTCTTAGAACACTTCTAAAAATAAACCTCTGTGTTAGGTAGGGTTCTGTTTTGTTTGCCACTTGCTCTCCTTGAATTTTCCCATTCTTAGATAAAGGCAGTGAGGACCACATGAGGTATATTGGTATAATCAGTAACACAGACTTGTTGGGACCTCAGGAGATAAGTCTGTACTGTATCAGCAGACGGCACCTAAGAATGCTTTTCAAAGAAAAAAGTTTCCTCTATCTTTCAAAGGGAGCTTCCTTCTGTTGTCTTTACTGGAAGTCAGACTGCTCATCAGCCTCCTCCAGAGTTGGAGAAATTCCTCTGAAGACCCCTTAAATTGCATTTCAATTATACAGGAGGCTGCCCTTGCAGGACCATTTTATTTTCAAGCCACCCTGTGGCTTCTCAGAGGTGATGTGGTTTTGGAATCCCCATTTCAGGTAAAAAAGAGAACCCTGTTCTGTCAGCCTCCAACAGACATGAGCCTGAAAAGGCATATCTAATTGATTTAGAGAGACTCAAGTGCTCTCTGCAGATAATGTTTGCACAGTGTAAATCTCTCACAAATTAGGCATTCAGAGCGATGTGTTCATCAGCAAGGAGTTACAGGGCAACATCGATCTTTAATGGCCAGTAAATACAACAGACAAACGATTCAGGACAATTTTGATGTTACAGACTTAAAATGTTCAAATTTTTATTTCCCAATTACAATGCAAAAAAAGAATTCTGGTTTTCAGATGTGCTGGTGGGTGCTAAGAATTTCAAAATCAACTGATATAACAGTATAAGTAAGACCTTTTGAGCTTAAATGGCTTTAAAAAAAGGAAGCAGATCCTAGGATAGGATGAGATGGATTGAAAATACTCCAGGATGATTCAAATGCCAGACCCCAGTCTGGGTTTGGGCCATGTGTAAATTTTGTTTGGTCTTTCCCAGGTCCATAAGAGATGAAATCCCTGGCATTCTTGTGGGAGACCCTGTATTTCATACTATTTGTCATTCTTTTGGAGATCTGGAGTTTGTCTGCTATTTCCTGTAGAGAAAACCTTGGTAAAAATCGCCCAGAGAATCTCAGTAAAGGGGACTTTGGTATAAGTCAAATGAGAAGTCTTGTTGCAGTGATTTAATAAAGGCAACAGGTTATATCTCTATTGATTCTGGCTTATTTCCTCTACATAAAAGAAGACTTTTTGCTGCCTTTGATAATAAAACATATACCAGACTCTTATTATTTTTATTGGTAGAAGCCCTTGCAGTGTATAACTGTTAGTACAAGAATTAAAAGTTCTGGGTAAAAAAATTGAGGGAAAGATATGAGTGGAAGTTAACTTTTCTGAAGTGTAATTAATATATATGAAAACACAAAATGTTTGTTTTTCAGTTTCCTATCACATTTTCCATCTGGTGTCTGCAAAGCTTTTAAACTTCCACTTCCTCTGTGCAGTTTTGCAATATTCCTATTCACAGGAAGTAAGAGGAAGAGCTTTATGAGGGATACATTACAAATAGACTGTATGTAGGTGTTTGAACAAATAGCTGGGCTAAAATCTGATCTGGTATAAACTGAAGACCCTTCAAAGGAAGTATGAAATTCAGCTTGTTTGTGACCTGGTGCAGCACTGATTATTTTTTGTACAAATTACTGTTATTTTTCTCCTGGTGCTTTTCATCTGTCATCTCAAAGCACCTTATTAAGCAAGAATGAAGGTCTTTACAGTTTTTAGACTTGGTAACTGTAAATACAATCTGTGCCTAAGAAACGCTTCGAAGCCAGGAGTTGGTAGCAGACTTCACTGATTTGCTGAGCCAGGTCCCTTTATTCCCAGTTCAACATACTATCAATACACTGCTTTTCAGTGTAAATGAGTGTTTCATAAACAGACTGAAGAACAGCACAGCTCTCAACAGCTTGTGAAAACAAGAATAAAGCAATCAATTATAGCTTTGTGTCTTGGTTGCATAAAGATTGGTCTTAGGACTCATGAGTGTGACAAGAACATAAAGGCACTGGTGGATTGCATTGTTCTGCTCAGATTTCCCTCAACAACAACAGGAACCCAAGATGCCAGTGAGGAGTGGCAGATTACTCGCAATAGTTTTGTGACAGCAGCACTGAGGTTATTACAATGTACATGTTACATAGCAAGGCTGTAGAAGCCTACGCAGAGCCATTCTTTTCTTTTTTTTCTCCTATTAATTTTTCCTTTCATCGCTGAAGGCAGCTAGAGCCTTCTAGTGTGAAATTCAAGAGGAGAGCCAAGCTTCCTCTCCTCTAAACTTTCCAAACGATTGATGAACTCAAAATCTGCTTCAGGATCAACATCCAAGTTTTGCAAATGGTATCTATCTCACTAATTAGCTGATCCAAACCTCCAGATTTCAAACTACAAATATAAATATCCCATGACTTTAATCAATCTCCAGTCCAGCTACAGGATACTTATTCTCTTACTCATTTCTTACAAGTTTCACTTCTTATTCATATTACTTTTCAGAAAAGCAAATTAATTGCCATAAATGCAGAGTGAGTGAAGTTATTTATTTTTTTTCCCCAAAAGCTTGAAAAAATCCATTCGCAAATCTTTCCTCCCTCCTGCGCCTTCTCCTGCCTCCCCTTTCCCAGCCCACAGGTATAATGAAACTGCCTTGCAAGATGAGCCTTAAAAGTCTATGAACATAAGCTTGTAAATCTGGCTCTTGAACAAGCTCTATTATTTTTAACTGCTTTTGTGTAAGACAGGAGGCTGTGTAAAGAACAGGATGTTTTGAACATTGAACTCTGGTGCATTACCTAATACTGCTGCTGCAGATTTGATGTAATTTCTCTGCAGGTGTCAAAGGCATCATAAAGAGCATGCTACTGAGATGTTAAACATTTAGTATGTATAAGCCCAGTGGAACTCCTGATATACTTTTTTTATCAACAGAAATGCCAAGTTTGCAGTTTATGTTACATTCAATTGCAATTAAAACACAGCCTCTTCTTGCAGTCTATTTAGATTTTATTGTATTTTTAAATGACAGTAGGCAAGATACTTAACAGGCATTTGTTAATCTCCATTTTTTTAGGAGATTCATGAGGTGAACCACTTCTGTCTTCCTGGGAACCTGGGGCTGCTGCATTTTGCTTAAATAGGGAAGGAAGGATAATTGTATTTGTATCTACTCTGCACGATTGCTTTGCAGCCAGGTTCTCAATTGCTCGTCTTGCTTCAGTCCCTTGGGGAAATTCAATGATACAGAAACTAATCCTTCCAAATAATGCAGGTGTCAGAGGTTTGTGTAAGAGGAAGGCTTGGAAGAATCTCCTGTGGAAATTTACACAACATCTGCCCACACAATGGCTGGACAGTACTGTCCTTCCTTCAGTTGTCAGGTGCATTGGAATGTGTATAGAAGAAAACCCAAAGAAAGTAGTAGATCCAAGATTCTGATGCATGAATAAAAGGCAGTTATTGTTGAAAATATGAACCATGATTCATTTTTCAAGCAATTTTTCTTTACTCAGTACCTTCTGTCTTGCAAAAGTGCACTTTGCATTAATTGAGCCATTAAAGAAAGAAGATATCATCATATATTACTAAAATTATCAGTTAATTTTGTCCTTTTCAAAATTTTGTCAGGGAAATTTGCCTTTCTGACCACCAAACCTGAGCTTAAGAGTCTCAATTTATAATACACATTTAAAGAAGGGCTTGGTTTTACATGATAAAAATGTGGCTCAAACTAAAGTGGAAGAACAGTACTGTAGTGAGTTAGGAGCACAATACTGAGAGGGACTTCTCTGAAGAAGGAATGCATTATTTGTTCTGCTGTTCCTATCTCTCTCACCCATTCAATTTCAACACCCTCTTCATGCTTCACTCATTTTGTGTCCTGGCTTCTAGATACATTCCTCCATGGTCACTTAGCCTTATCTGATATCATCTTACCATCATACACAATTCTTTACAGACAACTATTGTCAGCTTTACGCTCACTTGTTCACAAATTAGTGCCATTATTGTGGTGGATGAGCTAAGAACTGTGCTGCTCTTCGTGTCCTCCAAGTATCATGTTTTCCCTGGGTCACTCATTCAACATGGGGGAGGAAAAGTCACATTCCTTGTGAAATTTGGCTACTGTCTAATGAGACTCGTCTGTGTTGCCTTTCTGCGTGGAAATTCTGGCTGTGGAAAACACCTGTTCAATCATCCCGTTTGTATTTCTGCCTGTGTGAGGGAAGTCCCAGGTGTACATTTACCAGTGCTTTGGCCAGCCTATAAAGAGACAGTTTTGGAGGTAATTTTGATCCTAATCTTGCCATCCTGATTTGATACACTTTTTCTAATGTCCATTTTGTCCCGCCATAAATGACTGTACAAGGCATAAAGGAATGACGAGACTCGTCTCTGAGTGCTGGCAGAAGCACAGGCTGGACACTGGGATGTGAAGAAAAAGTGGAAGGCTGTGTCCTCTTCTGGTCCTCACAGAAGAGCTCATAAGGTGACACATATACTTTGTACAAGGACTTGTCCTCAGCCACAGATGCGTTCCTGCTTGCTTGCTTGCTTGCTGGGGTCTTGCTGAGCTTCTCTATTGCCCTGCATCTAAGAGAATGATCTCAGTGCCTCCAGTATTTGAAAACCCAGTGTGAAATTTATGCATAAGAATGATCATATTTTATTATTTATTCGTACATGATTACATATGTTTTTCATGGTCAGAATAAGAGCACCTTATACCTTACAGGAGGCAAAGGAAGAGAGGGAAGAGAGCTCACTACCCCATCCTGTCAATGGAGTGCTAGGGAAAATCGAGTCCCATAGAGAACTGTATGTTGTACTGCCAAGTCTTAAAGTTTTATTTCAAATCTAGTGATATTTGATACTTTTAAGCCTTCATTCCTTAAATCAAGGGATACTGCAAGAATCTGAACATTCCTTTTAAAAAAGAAACTTTAATAATCTTACAGTGTGTTGGGAGGGTTTGAAAACTCACAAATTAGGAGACAAGAAAGGGTGCTGCATATACTTTTTGAAAATCTTATGACTTTTTGTCCTGCAGCCTTGGGATTTTTCAGTTTTGATTCACAATTTTTGAAAATTTGGAACAGCTGACAATATTTCTGTCCTTTTAAGGTGCTGCCATTTAACGCAGATGGTACTCTGAGGATAGCTTCTCTGGCAAAGGAGTCTTTAAAATGCATAGCTCATCTTTTAGAGTGCTTGGCACAATGGGACTGTGAGCTGTCACTGAGAATTTCAGGCACAACCACAGTAAAAATAATAAATAAATGAGGCATCTCATTCTATCCAGAGATGCTGTATAGAGCTGCTGTTAAAGTGCACACTTGCAAATAAAAGCAGCCTAAATTTAACTATGACTCAATTACACTAAATCTGACCCATTTTTGTTCTGTGTTTCAATTTAACACTTATTTACATTCTTAGACTTGGCGCTGTCGGAAGAGAAAGGAGGGGGAACAGGCATTTTCCTCCTCAGAATTGCTATTAAAAAATGGTGATTAGGAAAACACAGCTATAGTCAGCCTGAAGCTGGGTAGCTCACTTGAACCCACTATAAAAGAAAAGATCGTTTTCTCATCCTATTAAAACTGAGTTAGCAACGGCTGCGTAGGCGGCAGGAGATCAGAAATTAACGTCCAACTTGGAGTTCGTACAACTGGGGTCAGGTCCAAAGCAAACTGCCTGATTAGTGAAACAATTTGTTTTTTACAATGACAGCAAATAGGTAAATCTTGTGAGCGTCAGGAAATCCTGGAGGATTTTGAATGGGAGCACTGACTGGTTTGCAAGCTGCACTTTGATTAGAAGGCATCGTTGCCTCTGGTTTTCGTGCTCATGTTGCAGGGACATAAATAAGAGGGACTCAATTTGCTAGGGGCATTTATTTCTCTGTCTCTTCCTCTCTCCCTCTCTTGTTTTTACAGTCTATGTGTAATGACTAATTGGCTGTGTTTTCCCAGCTATTTTATGTTTCTCTTGCCCTGGTTACAAGTCGTACTAAAGCAGTATATCCACAGGGACCTATAGGCAGCCAGCATTGCCAAATGATACGCAGCATTCCCCTTTCTCTCTAAGTGTAAAACATTTACAAGTAAATTTACAAATGCATTAAGAACATTTCCTCAGTTGACTGTTAGTGTTTATTTCTTCCCCTTCTTCTCCCGGGAGCAGACACCTTCCAGCCCCTCAACTTTCACACGCTGCTCTCCCGTTATTTGCCTCCTTCCCTCCCTGTCGCCCATTTCCCTCCTCTCCCTCCTCCTCCTCCTCCTTTTCCAGTTCAGCGGCGCAAATTTCTGTTTGTGCCAGTGGGGCGGCCTGGCGAGACCGCAATTGCTCTACCCCACAGATTGACGAGCCCTCAGATGCCGATTTACTGTACATGGCAGCCACGCTGGAGCCGCGGCACATCTGGAGTGGAGTAAGCTTACTCAGAAACAGGGGCCAGCTCCAGCCGGAGCCAGCGGAGCCGAGCGCGGCGCTGAAAGGCAGCCCTCCTGCCTCCCCTTCCCTCCGCCCCGGGTACATTTCCTAATGTAAACAGAGGCCAGGGGGGAAGGACACAGTAACTCTTTGCTGCGTGTTTGTCATTTCATGTTCTTTATCTGCTTGAGGTCAAACTGGAGCTCTGGAAAAACAGAAGCTTTGCTTTCATTCTAAATAGCTGAAAGCCAGCACTGCTGAAGGGGGGAAAAAAAAGAAAAAGAAAAAGAAATAGTTTGCTTTTGTGTTTATTTGTTCCACTTTATGGTAATTTAGGGGGTAATTTCATTATCTGCAGCCAAATTGAAAACAAGCTGTCTATGCTAATGATACCAGTGTATTATTTTATGTACAGGAGGCATGGAGCTCTTTAAATGATGAGTGGACTGTGTTTCTGCTTACAGCTGTACTACTTTAACTTCTTTTTTTTTAAAGTCACAAAATGAGACTTTCCTTTTATTATCTTGAAACAAAAAAGATTAGCCATGGCTGCTTTGTTTTACAAAATGGTGAATACCTTCCACGGCCCAGAGCCAACCTGCTGTCCCACAAATGCATTCTGCAAAGAACATTATTGCAGAGAAAAAGTATGGTTGTTCTGAGCAGATATGCTGATTTTATAGTCCAGTTCACTGGACTGCTGAATTTTAATATCTACATGTAAAGAAGTGGGAGAGATTTTTGAGGCATTTACTGACTGTCAGCAGTCTGGAAGAGAACTCTGTGATTCTTTACAAGTTTTATATAATTTTTATTTCTTCTTTCTAATAGCAAAATGATAAAGTTTATAGGTTAGTTGTTCAAACAACATTAAATCATAAACAGAATCACAGAATCAACTAGGCTGGAAAAGACCTTAGAAATCATTGAGGCCAACCTATGACAATGCAAACATGCAATTTAAAATGGCTTTTCCCACTCAGTATTCCTTGCAACTCAATGGATTTTGCAGTGAATAAAGGAGAGAAAACAAACCTCAGAAAACACTGCTGATAACATACTGATGCTGATGTTGATTTAGCTGTCTTTTAGTAAAAGTCTGATTCAGATGAGAGCAGTGGTTTATCTGGTATGGAAACTAGCTAAAAATGTCTCTCTGTAAATGCATGAATAAACCACTGAGGCTCAGGCCCTAAACCATTTTTGTCTGTAGGAGTAGAAAATCTTTGACCACCATACGGTTTTCCAGGGATGTTGGTTTGTTGTGGCTTCTCAGTTCACAGGCCATGCTCAGTATTTTGTCCTTCTGGTGGATAAAATTCCAGATAAGTAGGTTGCTGCCTTGACCCTCAGTGAAGGCAAACCTATCTATCACGTAGGAAGACTTGGGCTGGGCAGCAAGTGTGGCTGGACAGCAGTTCTTGTACCATGGTACTGCAAAGTTTCAGCAGTGCATTCCCCACTCCCCCATAAGGCTCTTCCAATCGCTGTTGTATGTTCTGGGTAGATATACCATAATACTTACACCAAAAATAGCAGTATAGGTTTCATATTTCTGTATTATTGTTTTAGTTGATTTTGGAAATTTCTTCACAATTGTGTTTTCTCTTACTTTCATGATGTTTCAGATCCCACTGGGAAAGGGCCAAAATTCCTCGTGAAACACCTTGCCCAGGTCTCAGCCTTCTCATCAGGGGAAGCAGTGAGCATTACCTCCTTCTGGCTGCTTAGAAACCGCTCGAGATGAAACTCAGTAAGGAGGGGACTCTGTGTGGGAGAGGTGTTGGTCACCATGGAAAGACTGAATTGCACATCTTCAAGGTCCAGAATGATCTTTCCGTGCCTGCAGTCAGAAGCAGCATCATGGATCCAGGGAGAAATGCAAGGACGATACACCATTTTGCATGATCTAGGTGATTACTGAGATTGATAACATGGTTTCTTTGCAGTGAAATGCTTTATTTGGAGAAAACTCCACATGTCTACACAGAAAGGCTGATGGAAGCAGTCTCAAAAGCAAAGTTGTTTGGCATACTTCATAGACATCTTGGCAGTTGACTGAAATCTAAAATTTTTCAGGGACAGTTGGATTTTGGCTGAGCTCTTCTGGAAGCCTGCAGGGCTCTGGCTGGCAGACCATTGCTCAACCTTTCGACTGCCAGGGTAGTAATTGATGGCCTATCATTGCAGGATGGCCCACCAAGTAGTCTACCTTTGAACTAAAGACCTCAGGCCTTCCAGGTTTCAAAACTGGGACAACACTTGTTTTGAAACTTTCTGATGTGTTTTGGTATTCATGGGAAATATTTTTATGAATTACCAAATCCTGACCCCAAAAAGTGTTCCATAGGAGTTTTTTGAACAGCTGTATTCTAGTCTAAGTTTAATGACCCTGAGGGGAAAAAAAAAAGTTTCTCCATCAAGGAGAAATAAAACAGAATGCAGTGAATGAGTCTGAAGCAGGACTTCTCTGACCCCTACTTACTGGGCAACCCTGTCTGTAATCCCACTGGTGTCCTTGGACACCCAGTAGATGGTTTGGGCTCAGTGACACAGTTCTTGTCTTAATTTTGAACATGATATCCTGATAGGAATTGCTTAAGTGTGGTTTATTTTTTCCCCTTTCCATTTAGGGCACATTTGAAGTTGATTCAACTCCTTGTTTTGCACTAATGCCAAAAGTGTCCATGAAGTCTCGAAATGAAATAATCTTGGTAGATGACTACGCATCCTACTGATTATGCTATTGTTATTATATTAATAGCATGCTCTCCAACTTAAGCAATGTGCAGGTGCAAAACTCTCATTCAGCAGTACATAACTCTTTCATCTGCCATTTCTTGCAAGTAGATTTCCTGCCCATATGAATGTTTCTTGTGAAATTTCTGGAGAATAGCTGTTGGAATTTTGCCAGTTGTAAGAAAACAAATACACAAACAACTCCTTTCCAGAGCTCAGAAAACTCCCCCTTTGTCAGTCTTCTCTTTTTGAAACAACTAATTCATGATGATGTTCTGCATCTAATAAAAAATACCAGTTGTAAACAAATAAACAGTGTGGATTAATGTAGCAAAGGCAAAAGTAAAAACTTTCCTAGTGGTGCCAATAATGTCACCTCAGTGTGCCTGTGCGTTGGTGTGCCCTTTTGGCTCACGTGGGTATCTCCCTTTAAATATGTGCCCATGCCTGTCATGACTCAGGCATTCACTCTGTAACACTTCTTTCGAATCCCACCCTGCTACATTCGGTTTAAAAGACAATTGGTCTTGGCAAATAATAATCAATTTTTAGAGAAATCTTAACTCTGTGGGGTTTTTTTTAGCTAAGCAAAACTTTTGGATCTATACACATGTCAAACACAGTGAAACCTGTGGACTAACATTCAGAATCTGTATTTATTCCAGTAGGCTTCATGCTTTGTGACCATCATTCAGAAATGAAGACAGAACAGCACTTTGAGAATTGGAGGGGATTTAAGGATTTGAAAATCATATCAGTAGGTGTTAGTCTGCAAAAACATATGTGTNAAAACATATGTGTATGGGAAAAGGGCAGTTAAACAAACCCAGCTATTGGTACTGTACTTTAAAAGGCGATAGATCTCTTTAGCATCAAAATAAACTGAGAAATCTGCCAAGAAGTAAAAAAAAAGGGATTTCCAGTTTCAAGTGTGTTATTTCCTTTCAATGTGATTATTTACAGTATATCTTTTCCACGTTTCTTGCAAAATGTTATTGACATCTGAATGGTATTTCAGCATATTATGACAGATGTGAAAGTCAAACACCAATATTTGCAATATTTTTGACCCGAGTATAAACTGTAAAAAATTATCCTATTGTACTTTCTTTGCTTGATTGCAGTGTTTTGTTTTGTTAAAGCAGTAAAGGATTCACTGAACTAGAGCCTGCCATTTGTTATTGGCATTTCTCAGAGGAGTAAGAACAGTCATCAATTATATATTTTCCAGCAAAAACATAAGCTCTGTATATAAATGTTCAGATTATAATTCCACCCCAAATATATATGTATCCTAAAAATAAGCCACAATAAGTGTTAGACTAAGCAAAAATGAAGAACAGTGAAAGAGTGAAGTAGAGCTAAAAAGGGGGAAAAAAAAGTAGAAAGAAAACCACAACAATAAAAATGCAGGCATTAAGTAATATAGTGGCTATGGGAAAAAAAGAGCTTAAAGATGAAGTTGAGAGACATAGAAAGGAAACTATCCACAAAATTGTTGCAAAAGCACTATTATTACCTGGTGGTAATAATAATAATCACCTGGTGGGTGAAATCGTCATCACAGTCATTGCAGTCAAGTCATGTGTCTTGAAACACAACGAATAAAACTGAAGGGCTTTTAAATACCCAAGATTAAAGAAAGATGCCAAAGAATTTCAGTGATCATCAAATGATGATTTAATAACTGTCAGGCCAGACCTTTTTGGCTATCAAGTTTAAATTGAGTTATACAAATAAGAATTGCAATGTTGTGAAGAATGACCCCATTCTCAGGTTTTTCTGAGGGAAGAAATAAGGCTTGGAAGCTCTGATTTTGTGAGGGAGAAACTAATTTATTTGGGCCCAGGTTTTTGTCTTGAGCCTCTCTAAAATGAAGATGTATTTTGGCTGGGGCTCCAAGCTGGACCCATCTCTAATGCTGTTGTCCACCAATTAAGAAAGTATAATTGACTTTTTATGCAGAGCATGACTGAAATATGTGAGTCTAAATTATTCCTGTAAGTGAATTTGAACAAATTTGGTGCTTTTTAGTAGATTCAGCCCCACCACAGGACTCAGTTCTATCTTTAGGTGAGCATGTGCAGCTCTTGTTAATCAGTAAGGATTGTACAAGCGTGACAATGCGTAGAGCAGGACCTGTTATTTTTTATTAATTTTGTAAAGTCCAGTTGTAGTATGAGTATGTTCCTCATTAGTAATAGCACTACTATATTGGTTTTCCTGCAAAACTTGCAAAATATTTCATTACTTTTTGGTCCACTGAACTACTGAGCTGCCCGTTCCTAACAGAGAGGAGCTGTAAGTGAATCACTAGCAAAAGGAGCAGGAAATCAGATAAATAGGTAACACGGGTTTTACATGCATAAATGAAAAG
>WEIT01018848.1:1254-41154 GCA_013389985.1 Dryoscopus gambensis | reverse complement strand
TTCAAATACAGAGCCTTTCAATATATTTTCCAAATCTTCAAAAGTGCCTGAATTTTGTTATTAAAATGCTGCACTAAATTAACTGATAGTGCAGCACTGCTCCCATGACTTGCAATGATTTAGTGCATGTGACCAAAAAATAAGGTTAAAACTCCTTACATCCTGATAGGCACCATGATCTCTTTGGAAATTAAAAATCTTAGGGTTTCCATGATTGCAGCATGATTATTGGATAGACAAAGATTTCTTTTCTGATAATTACATAACAAGACATTATTTGGAGGGAGCTAGCATTGTAGCCACATAAATACCCTTGCTCGTGCTGCCTGGAAAACTGCGGTAGGAACAGTTTTTGAAACACATACAACAAACATTGTGGAGAGAAGAACCTTTTTAACCTTCACTTCTGACAGGGAGGAGGAATTGTAAATGCAGGACAACAAGCTACGTTGGATGATAATCCTCCCACCCAACTTAGCCACCTGTGTTAACTACACCCATTTTAGGTTTCCATTAGAATCAGTGGAGGATGAGAGATCACCAGAAGGTGAGCTGTATTTTGGCTCTTTGAATTGTAAGCTGCCAGAGTTCTCTCTCCATCGACTGCAAAGGGCATTTAGGGGTCCCACAACTCATAGGTAGCTGCCTGTATTTAATTGGGATGAAACTGGGACATCTAGTATACACCAAAAATGTAGGACATATTACAGAGCTACATAACAAATGGAGATCTTGGTCCCATCTAGGAAAACCCAAGTTAAACTTCTCTAAGTTTACATCAAGCTGAAGTCCACTGCTAGGAGTGGAGGAGAGGAGGAAAGAGAATGCATCCTGGGTGAAGAAATGAAACATTTTCTCAGATGCTTACTCAATATTGTTGTGCTTCAGGCTCAGGATGTTGCTTCATTGTCAAATGGCTGATCTTTCCTTGTCATGCTTTCCTATTGTTCTCCATTCCTTAAATAATCCTGGCTTTCAGCTGCATTTTTAATCCATTTAATTCATTTTCAACCCCCCTAAAAAACAGAGATTAGTTTAGCAGATCAGGAACGAATTAGAAAAAAGATTGCGTAATGGACCTAGTTAAATTACACAGTTGCTACTTGCCTTTGCATAGTAATGAAGATGCAGTTAATAGCTTCCACTTTATTTAGCTGCTAAATTCTGTTTTGTTTCAGAAATCAACTCCACTGCAATAACTTCATTGTTCTTTGCTCATTAATCTCTATTATTTTCTCTTCTTTGAATTGTCATGAAGTTTCAGTACATGGGCAGTCCTCTGGCAGAGAGATGAAGGTGTTGATCTATTAGATCTTTTAGGCTCTATGATTTAGACTAAGTAGTACAATTATAATGGTTTACAGACTTTAGTGCCTCATCTCAGGGCTTCACTGGTCAGTCCATGATATCACAGCAGCTCTAAGGCAGAATTCCATTGCTGCAATTTGTTCTATACAAAAGGTACAAGAACAGCATAATCCTAATTATTGTACTGTCAGTATAATACCACTATATCCAGACCACTATACTTGCAGTTAAATCAGAAAAGAACTAGGGGATTGAAAGTAACAACTGAGGTTATTTTTTTAAATTGCACTCATAACATATACAACTTTATGACACTATATACTGCAGACTGTTGCCACAAACTTACTCCTTGAACTGAGTCTTGTACCATTACAAGCTCTGGCAGTAGGATATATGTAAGTAGTTCTAGACATACTATAGTATTCATCAGAAAAAGAGCAGTCCAGTGCAAGAAGTACACTAATACAGCTGGAAATGTTAAAGCAGATTATTCTATCATCTTAATATTTATGTAGGTATTCTGTGAACACAACACCACTTTTTCTTTTCTCTTAATGTATTTAAAAAAAAATCTTGCAGTTAATATCTCATTAAACGTGAAAGGGAAATCTCCCAGGGAATTCCTTTTGGTCTGACCTCATAATCAATAAATTCCTGTGGAGCAAATATTTTATTCAAATTTCATCGATTAGGTTCCCTGAAATCCACAGTTCTCTATCACCTTTTCTACTTAGTGTACATGCTACATCTGATGTTCAGTGGCCATAACTATAATCTCTCTCCCTGTGTCTCTTTAATTTGCCTTTTCCTATGATGGAGCAGCTGTTGACATTACATGTGTTTCATTTAAGATGTTCTATGTTTCAGTTGTGTATTTACTGTGTTTGCTCTCTAGTCTTTAGGGTGGAAAAGAACAGAAAAAAAAAAGCAGCCCGAAGTGACTTGTTTGAACTCCTACATAGGAAACATAGCAGAAGAATGTTATTAATTACTCCTGTATTTGTTACTCTCAATAAAATTGCTTACAGCATTTCTGCACTTTTGAAAACATATGAATTAGGGTAGGTGACTGACTTATCTCTGGGACCTACTGCACTACTAGTAGCTCTCAGACCACCTGGGATGGACAATAGTGTCCTACTGAAGTAGTAGTGTGCCTCCTTGCCCAGGGAATTTGGACTCTGGCTAGCAGAAGACCAGAAATCTGACAGTTTAATGCCCAAAGCTGTGAATCTTCAGAGTAGCAGCCATTGGGCACCATCAAGTGAAGCTCACTCAGACCAGTTACCTCATTCTTTGTGTGTTTATTTGAATTTGTAAGGTGTTTCCTGAAAAAAAAAACTTTTATGAGGGGTCTGTATATGTTCAGAGTCTTTACAGGGATACTTTGATAAAGTCATACTTTTTGCCTCTGAACTTTCAGGAGAGTACACCCAGCCATTTGAATATTTGTGAGTGGACTCTAACTGCACAAATATGAGTTCCAGTTTAATTAAGGATTTAGTAGAGCTCATATGAACAATATTTACATGTTGTCCCATCTTCAGTCACGGCTCTGCCTGTATCATGGGTTCAGAATAGCACTTCAGACTGGGATAACAAATATTCCAGAGTCACTGAACAGGGTTGTCACTGTGGATAGTTTACTTGGTTTTCTCAGCATTTAGAAATGGTACTTGTCACCTATTCCACATAAGTCTTTTCACTACCCTGCCAACTTCTTGAAGAGAAAAATAACTTCATACTGGTTTGAGGTGTTTCAAAAGTTATGTGAGGAGAAATGTCGCTGGTGGTTTTTTTCTTTTTTTTGCAGGAATATTAGCTAAGGTATGCACTTCACTCCTAAATAAGCTACAATTCAGGAAGCATTTATGTAATCGCTCTACAGCAGGAATGTTCAGAAATATTCACATTTGAAAATGCTGTTGCACCAGTACATCTCAATAGCTATGTCTGTTTGAAGAGCTTAATCTTTGGCAAAGTCTAGAAAGCTGTTGCCCATGCTTGGAGCAGAATCTATTTTACCATCTGAAAAAGGATATGGCTTGCTACCTTAGTTTTCCAAAGTCCTTCTACAGTGAACAGTGTTTAGGTGAGAAATGCTTCCAGTGAAGATGCCTGTAGAGATGTCTGTCTCTGATGATTATAAAAGAAGCACCTTTAATCTAAGCATCTTCCAGTAGATGTTTAACTTTAAGACTTAGGAAGTTAGGTGAGATGAATCCTTTTGCTTACATTTGCATATCAAGCTTCTGCAATGTGGATTTCCAGAACTTGACCTTTCAAGCTTAACCTGATACCTGAGCCAGTGGCTGAAGCCAGACTCCCTGGCATTTCCCGCTCTCCTGGCTGGGTGTGAAAAGTCTTAAGGAGTCATATCCAAAGCAAGAACATACACAAGAACCATGCTGTGTTCTTGTGGGCATCAACACTGCAAATCAGCATTATGCAAACAAACTGAAAAAGAATCACTTAGGCTAGTCATTCTTAGGCCTTTGACTTTCCACTTATTGAAAGCTGTTCTTTGTCAGTTTAAAATACAAATGTCATTTTACTTTCTCTCCAGCGGGAGGTCCACAGGTGACTGTAGTCATCACAGTCAATGCTAAGGTGCTGAAAGGGGAATCAGGGTTCACATAAGAATCCATAGTTTTGCATCAGATCAGTACCTTCACTACAGAAACTTAGAATTTCATGCACAGTCAACTCTCAGGTTTACTTACCCTGGATTTGATATGTCAGAGTTGGAAAATTCTGTTCAGCAGAAACACAGATATTGCAAAACATCTATGAACCGAGGAATGAACTGAATTCGTTTGTGAAAAACATGGTACACAGATTTCTGCAGAACACAGGAGCAGTGATGGAAAAGGCATAGCCGAGTGTTTCTGAGTTGTACAAAACAGAGGCCTGTGCCAAAAGGAGTACTGTTAATAGTACATGAAAATGGATTGAATCTACAGTCCCAATAATGCTCTACCAATAAACAGAAAGTTTGTGCATGAGCAGAATTCTGGAAATTGTATGAACATAAGAATTGCCATTTTTTTATCGGACCCTAATCCTTCATGAACATCATGTCTTTGGCACTTCCTATTCTATTTCTTTGTTAGCTGACCTGCATCTCAGTTATGCCCAGAATTCCCAGTAAAATCAAGATTCTGCTACCTAGGCATATGGTCAAAGTCATTCTATGCCCCAAAGAATTTACACTCTGAAACTGGGAGAACCTCCAAATGGTTGGAGCTTACCCTATTGACATAAAATGATCTATCTTTCACTCTGGCAAAATATCCTAAGCATCTACTTAAAAGGTGCTGAGTGACCTCATTTAAACCAATCCTTAGGATTAGGCACACTGTTTGTTTAAACTTTTTTGAGATCCTGAGATATAAGAAGCTTTGGAAGTGCAAAGATTTTTTAACTGGCTTAATATGTTTTTGTGTTTATTTGTAGATGTAGAACTTACGCAGTATAAAATTTGACAGCTAAGACTAGTCATGAAATGTCTCCAGGAAAATAAAAACCTGTTAACAATTTGCTGACATTCATGAAAACCCCTAAATGCTTCTAAATCTGCTTCCAGGTATTCATATGCAAGAATCTGAGATCTTTTGCATTGCAAATATTAGCAAATGCTTTTTAAATCATGCTTGCTTTTCACACACCATTTATACAAGAGCTTTCTGAGTAGCAGCAAATTGTAGTCCTATTAAATTTCAGTTCACCCTCACACTGGTACTTGAGTAAAAAATGGTTTTTTGGGTATTTTATAGACAATCCAAGAGTACATGACAACCATTAAGGATCTGAATATAAGGTTACAAATAAGAAAATATGCTATTAATAATGAATGGGGAAAGTTCTGTCTGTTTTACACATGTGAGCAGTTCAGTCAGTTTACTAAACACTGTATTTGAACAGAGGAGACTGTGTATGCTTTTTCACCGCTTTTTGAATTTCTCTAATTATGTGTGAAGAGTGCAGCAAATAGAAAGAAAATAACAAAAGCACTTTGGAGTCTTGGGTTAATTACCAGCTTTGGATAACATTCTGTTTAAGGCAGCCATTCAGTTTTTAAAGAATAATTTTTTAAAGACAGCAGCTTTTAATTTTGTAATTCTTATACTTTTCTATGCGTTTATTTCTATTATATTCATCCTAGTTTAAATGTAACCATCTGCAGTGTAAGCACAAGTGGGAAATGGAGAGAAAATTTTATCTTTTTTTGCTTTCTCTTGTGTATACCAAGTTTGTTGAGCCTATCAGCGGTGATGTACAGCAATTTTAAAAATTTAGTCTAATTATTCATTAATTCACTGGAGATGATAGTGGTTTTTTATAATTTACAGTTTTGCTTCTTAATAGTTCTGCTCTTTTACTCTAAGGAGTGCAGAACTGGGCCAGGCAGGGAAATAAGAACATTTGCAGTTCAGTAACATAAAATGAATTTTTCTGGAAGACTGACTGTTACTCCTTATGGCTCCTCATTGGCATCTCTTTCCCTTCCTTTTCCTCATCCTCATCTTCTCCTTCTGTAGCTGAGCTCCCAGTTGTATGGATTCCTGGGAGGAGGAGGAGCAGCCCCAGCATATGTGGTGCACAGCTGAATCTGCACCCAGCTCTTGCATCCTGCTGGTCTCTTGGGGACAGAAGAGGTAGCAATCACAGGCATCGGAACTAAAATGTGCTGTTGCAAATTCCTCCTGATGTGTTTTTGTTCATGCTTCCTAAAAAGTTTTATTACAGCTCGGAGCAGGCTGGGCATTTAAAGTTTACCTTTACTCCTCTGACCCTGGCCCATTTGCTCTGCCTTTGTTTTGGGAATTTCCAGGAGGAATATGGTGGTAGGGTTGTCTATACTCTGTGTATGCACGTTACCTCAGGCCCAAAATCAAGGTGGTTGTCTGCTTTAATTTATGCCTCTTTTGAAGCTGAGCTTGCTGCGGTTTTGTGTCATCAGTGGCCTCATTTTGATCTGCTGTAAGCCCAAATTATTGGAGCAATGCATTTGTGCCAAGTAACTCCCCCAAATGTGCTGGGAAGAGCAAGGTAATAGAAAGAAAAGCACCTCTGCAAGTGCCTTGCAGAACTTCTTTTCCCTGCCCCTGTCATTTCTATAAACAACTTCTGATGATGAAAGTGGGAATTTGGTGCGGAGAGTGGGAAGAAGACATCAGCTTGGAGAGGCGAGGGAAACTGGGAAGGGCAGGAGCTTGGGAGTTGGGTTAGCAAACCAGAGCCTTGGGGAAAGTAGCTCTGTCTGGAAAAATAGAGTACAGAGCTGACAGTGACTGCAGATGTGTTGTCACGCCAAGAGCCTTAGTGGCCCAGGCTGTCTTGACAAAAGCTGAATGCATGCAGTTGCCTAAGAACAATGTTAAATCAATCTTATAATTCTCCCTATTTGTACGAAATATCTTGTTTATTCTCTGTTATTTCATCTCAGAGGGTCTTTTCCATAAGTGCTTGAAGGACACCTTAATTAGCAGCAGCAGTAATGGCTGGCAGGGAAGTAGCAGCATGTGTCCCCTTTCCTGCCCTGCCTTTTATTTGGTCAAGGAAGTCACTTGCACTTTCTTTCATCATTCCTCCTCCTCCTCCTCTCTCCCTCCCCCGTGTCCTGACTCCCTGCCCGGATTCAAGAGCTTGAAGGTCTGCTGGTGGTAGCCGTCGTGGCTGCAGGGAGGAGGGAAGGGGGGAAAAAGCAGAGGGAGTAAAATAAGTGTCAAGGAATTCATTGTCTGTTCTCCACCTGTTGTTATTCTGGTCCCAATCAACCTGCTAGCCAGGCTGGAGCCAGTGGCCATCTGGAAACACTGCTCTGTTTATAAACTTGGCATGAAGCAGCACTCCCGGGCCCTGACCTCCCACACAAATCTGGAAACAATTAGAGCAAGATGATAGGCAGGCAAGCAGGGAGAGGAGGGGAGGGAAAGAGCGCGTGAGAGAGGAGGCTGCAGAGAAGGGGAAAAACAGACAGAGTGAAGGGGAGCATGGAGAAGGTGGCAAATGTTTCTGAGATGCAAATATTTATGCCCACCTAAATGACCGCTAGCTCATTAATTATTGCCCTTGCCAAAACAGCCTTTTTTTCCATGAAGGCTAAGGCATGCCTCTTTACCTCCCCCAGCAACACAGGTTCTCCAAATTATATTGTATGTTTTACACTGCTAAACTTTGCCTTTACGACTCTTAGGAAGTTGAGATGAGTCTGTTAAGTCCACACGCTCAGACCCATATGTGTTCTGTACTTGGTAGTGTTGAGAACTGGAGTCCAAATATTGCATCTCCTACCCATCCTTATTAGCAGTTATGTCTTTCTCTGCTACTCACACACCCCAGCACGCCTCTCTCCATAAAGGATGGCTGCCAGTCTCCAGCTCTCTGGAGTGTGGGAGTCATTTCGGCTCAATTCTCTCAAGCCTTCCCTCGCCCCACCCTACCCACCCACTCTTACTGCAACTCATCATTGTCTTTACTGGGAAGGCTGTGCTCTTCCTGGTCAAACCAGACCTTCAGTCACTGGGTTACTCCCTAGCTCCGTTTTGGATTTTGGACCCTTTCCCAGCCCTGCTCTTGCTGTGCAGGTAGACAGCCTGCCCATCCGCAACCTGTTCCAGTGGAGTCTTGAGGAGATCAAGGAAGAGCCACAAAACAAACCCATGGATTTCACTTTCTGCACACATGGTGTGGGCAATCCTGCCCATGCTGTCAGTGGTTTTAACGTGGGTAATATAGATGCCAGTGTGTTAATTCACCCCTCATAATGTGTTCTTTCAGTGTAACAGCTGCAAGAGCGAGTCCTGCCTGGTTGAGACAAACCTGACATTCATTCCTGCTGGCCTGCCTAAGGGAGGATCCCTTTTGGCTCACCTGACACATCTGCTACTTCCACATCCCAAGAAGTCAAGCACTGTGTTTCAGGTGCAATAAAATACGGCTCCTTCCTGGTGTGAGAAACTGCTAGTGGTAACATTGGTTTTCTCTGAGTGCATCCCAACAGATCTGTGAACGGGACCGGGTGTGGCCCTGGCAGCCATGGCCAGAGCTGCTGCTGAGTCAGCAGGACCTGAGCCAGTGTGGCTGAGCACGCCACATCTTTCCAATTCCATGATTTTCTTCATGCACCGGCCTTATTGTGCCTTGCTTGTGAGGTGCATTAAAGGTTTATCTGCCCTGCAATTCATAAAAAACCATAAAAACCTACAGCACAAAATGCCCAGGATAATTTTTTCCGTGATGCAGCCTTCAACAGACTTGCCTCTGGTGCATCTGCTCAGGGCAGCCTTTGGCCCTTTGGTCTCACCAGAGCCAGTGGCTTGCCTCAGCTATTTTGTGCTGCCCACAGTACAAGCATGGCCCAAGTAAGACCAAGACAACAGATAATGCCTTAATGCTTGTAATACCAGCAGGACAGAAATGATCAGCTGCAAGGTGAGGATTGTTCGGATTTCACAGCTCCTTGGGAGTGGTATGTTACGCAGTGGTTGTTGTGGTTTGATGGGGGAACCGTTCTGAATGCTACAGGAAGCACACAGAGTCCACTCTATTTGTGTCATGCTGTAGAACAGCTTCTCATTATCTAACACTGATTTTCCCTCAAATGGTGAGCAGCCATAATACATATAATACATATATAGTATCTGTGGTCTCATTCTATGGGGTGCTGGAAGTCTTTTGAACAGTGTTTAAAAGGACTTTTCCTGTCCAAGGGAGCTCAGTGGTTCAGATTCATTTTTCTGAATGAAATGTTGCTATCATAATTAGTGCTAATTGGCAGCTTTGTTTGCAGCCTCATCAGAGTCAGTGATTAGCTAAACAGAATGAGGAGGTTGTAAGTGTGTGTCTATCCTACAGATAAATAAAAGACCTCAAGGTCAATTCCTGCTAAAGCAGCACTTTTCAGAGCACTGTGTTCATGTACTGCCTCCTTCCCTTACCAGAAATTCATGTTTCACAACCCCTGGTTACTTTTCTCAGATTTGCAGTAAGCATGAAGTTATTACGTTAGTGTCTGGTGTGGCTATTCCTATGCTGACCCACTCAGGAATGCATTTTGTTTTGACATGGCCTTGGAAGCTTAAAGGAGTACAAAATGCGCAACATGTAGGCATGTAAAAACAAATACAGGGAACCCACCAGACATGAATAGCAAGGAGGCTAAGAGCAATTCAACCATAGGACTAAGAAACAAATGGTTTCTTTATGTGGCTCTGGCTGTTCGGTAGCTGTACTTCAGAGCAATGTAATGGGTTTTAATGTTCATAAAAATGTTCAATCTGGTAAACCAATTTTTAGACCCTTACACAGTCTTGTTGAAATTGGATTCATTTGAACTGTAATATAAAATATTATGTTTACTTAACCCCTGTAAACTGATCTCCTTTGTCTTCATGAACTTGCTGGGCAGTTAAGGATCTAGCATTCCTTCCACAGTTAATAAAATTTTGCATTTTTCTCTCTATTCATATGCTTAATTACAGTCAGACCTTGTTAATCAACATCAAACTTTTAAAATGCTCATTCTTTTAGATAGCTTTTGATTGAAAAACACATAGGAAGGTCATGCACTGAGACTTTGTATAATATTTAGATTCCAAAACTCTGCTTAGATTTTTCTTCTGTGCAGCCCTGCAGATAGTGCAGGGTGGATCAACTACAGTCTGATTGTAAATATGATGCAACCTTTAAATCACATCAGAGGCTTTGCTCTTTATAAAAGGTGATAATCCATTTCTGTCCTCATTTTTGAATCAAAGACCCACTGATGTGGATGGCAGTTCAACATTCAAAGCTGCTGCTCTGTTTCCCCTTCTACCTATTCCCTGAATTTTCATCTGTCTTGCACCAAGGCCCCTGGAGACATTTCATACAGGCATTTCTATGTTACTTGCAAGTGGGCAAGAATAAACTGCATTCCATATGGCCATTAGGTAACCCTTTTGCTACATGTATATTGCATTTCCCAAGGCACTCAGGATTTACAGAAATCCTTGAATGGTATAGTTGATGTTGATCAAAGAGTCCGTGATTCAAGAATTTATGAAGAAGGATTTTGAGATTTTCAGTCTGAAATTTTGCAGGGAATACAGTGGCTGGAATAGTGTTTAAAAATCCCAAGGTTTTTACTGGAGTTAGTTGGTAGGTAGGAGTGAAATCCCTTTACACCCTTAAAAGATGATATAATTTGGTGTGCACTTTTGTTAATTTAACATTGAATGCCTGGCACTTTGTTTGCTATGCATGGATTGTTGAGCTCCTGGGGACCATTTCACCCCACTCTCATTATGGAATATTAAACAACATACAAGATAAGAATTTTAGCTGAAAATGAATAGCAAAAGGACATAATGTTGCAAATTTGGCTTTCACCTCAGAACTGATTAATGACCAGAGAAGATAAATGTAGAAGGTCAAACCCATCAATTTTAAAACACAGAGCAATTACAGAGCTGCCATTTCTTAAGTTCAAGCTTCCTGCTCCTATAAGTCTTGCTTGCAGTGGCTTATGCTGAGTGGTCAGTAAGGCTTATGAAGGGACTTTGCATAAGGCTGAACTTTATCAGGACGACTTCAGCTGTGAATCAGATACACCTTTGTGTGTAAGCTCAATATTCTGATACTACTAGGATAGATGTGAAGCTGTGCAGGATTTTAGCAAAGCACCTACCAAAATGAGGCAATAAAATCTGAGATTCTTTTGCGTGTATGCCCTTACATTTGCAATTTATGGAAGATAGCTTCATCTCTGAGGAACCATCTGTATTTCATTGGGGTGCTGTTTTCTACTCAGTTTTCTGACACGACTAATTGAAGCATTGGGAGATCAAGTGCCTCACTCAAGGTCACAGACCATTTTGGTAGCTCTGTCTCAAGCCTAGGTTTCAGCATGACTCTGAGTTTGTGATAACACAACCCTTGCGAACTCCAAAACTAGAGGCAATATAAATAACTGTGTATGGTGTAACCATAAGACTTTGTTGTTGTTGTCATTGTTGTTTGACATTCTCTTTTAAAACACTCTGTGGAGAGAGAGTACATGAAGACTGCCCAGGAAGGGAGTAAGTGAAAGAAAACACCATGTTCTGTGTTCACAAAGCAGTAAAAAGGACTTGTACAAACTATATTCATGTCCAGAGCTTGAATGTTTCAAAGTCTTTTCCACAGAGTGCCTTGTAATCATTATCCTCAGCATCCTGTTTAAGAGAAGCTATTAACTACTTGCAGTACTTTCCTTCTATTTTTCAGTAAGATAATATGAGGCAAAGGCCAAGAGCTAACGTCAGGTTGTGTCCAAAGCACTTTTTTTTTTTTTTTAGAAGAGGTCTGTTAGTCGATATTTTTGAAGTGGCAGAAAGGAAGCACCGGGGCAGTGTCCTTCCTGGCTCTGCACAGCTTCCTGCGTGCTTCCCTGCTGAAGTGTTAGTCAGAGCCCTGCAACAATTCATGCTCAGCCTCCCACGCCATCGTCTGCCTGGCTTTGATTTTCTGAACTTGTACAATCGACTGGCGGGTCTGGTCTCTGACTTAATGATGAGTGTACAGGTGGCAGAGCAAAGAGCCAGCAGAAATATCTTTGTGATTCAGAGATTGTGAATGATCTGTGTGTGTGTGTCTCTGAATACACCTGCCTTTTAATGCTGTAGTAGACAGGGTTGTGTAATGTACCCAGATTAAAGTCTACAGGGCTCTTGGATAAACCCATTGTGGTAAAAAAAAAATAAAAAAAAAAATTAGAGCTGACTGCTGACTAAACTCTTTTCACGCGCACTTTTCTCATATCCCTGGTGATGAACTCTCTCCAAACTTCTTCCCACCTGTTTATGGCTTGGCTCTCTCGGCCAGGTACTGTTCCCATTGGCACAAGTGCAAATCCAGTTACCTGATGTAAATTAAAACCTGTTGGGCCGCTCGGGCTTACATCGTTGTAGTCATTGTGGAGCCACAATTTGTGAATGGAGTGATGTCTAGCACTGTAATTTCCTGCAAATGGTGAAGAAGATGCTGATTTTGCCTGTGGCAACAGCTGCTGAGAAAAGGAAAGAAAAACCTCTGCAAGAGCAGGAGGAGCTAACAAAGGCAATGTGCAGTGAAGAGTCAGTCAAAGAACCATGGGTATCTTTGACATATGTTCACTGAAAGAAACAAGGATTTGCAGGCTTTTTGTTTTTCTGCCTCTTGTGAGTGTGCTTTTTATCACATATCCTTTCTTAAAAATTTAACCACCCTTTTTCTTCTCCCCTTTCTCTTCTAATAGTGCCACTACTAGTAGCTTCATCTCGAGAAGCAGTGTAGTAATGCAGTTCAATATTTGTTCTCTTTCTTAGCCTTTTTAAAGTCCTTAAGCTAATTTTGTGTTAAAAACAAGCTGTCTCCTCAAAGAGAGCCCCACTGTTCTGATTCCTGTTGTCATTGCAGTGAGAAACTTGTTTTTATCTCCCCATGGCTGAATGTATCAAGGAAGGCTAATGCAGAGCCTCTCAAGAAGCCATCAGTCTTTGATTTGTCTTTAAGAGGGTGGAGGACAGTAGAGTTTAGGGAAGTTGCACCCAGGGGTAATAGAGCTAACCCTCTGCACATTTACAGCTGCTGTTGTGAGGGATCATACTGCTCTGCACCCTTGGGATTGATTGCAAGGCAAACGTTTAGTGAGAAACCAGATATTGAAGCAAGAGATATGAGATGTTATAAGGACAAAAGGATTCTACTGTTATCAGAAACACCTGGGTCCTCAGATCAGCCAGGGTCAACAAAGCCACCTACGTTCTTCCTGCCACATATATATGAAATATAATTTGAATAAAAAGACACAGCAGCTCATAAGAGATGAGAACTTTTTGCACCTTCTCTATTACCCTGTTATTATCTCGCCTTGCTGTCTGCAAGTCAGGCTGTATTTGTGCACTTCATTGGGAATGGCTTTGTAACCATGTTCTGTAGGTGACTCTTGTAGTTTTGTGAGAATTCACCATTATGTAACAGGAAACATTAGGAGAGGAGTGGATGGGTTAACTTACTCAATGATTTTAGATTATTAACATGTTTTCTGTGCAGTTGTTAAACCAGATTTGTTGCTGCTTTTTTGTTGTTGTTGTTGTTCAGTTCCATATTTTCATGTTAGTTTTGATAAAGCCAGAAAACTGCCCACATTGTTTTTGTACTCGGAATGGTTTATTGTGTGTTTAGTGTATTCCCAGTGCAGCCTAAATGTTTGTATTATTATAGTAGCTCTGACATGTTCCCAAATAATATTATCTGGGATTTGATGAGTGGCTACTGCTGATGTAATGCAAATGTGACCTATATTAAAAAAGTTTCTTCCATCTCTCTTGGACACTAAAGTTTGTCTGATACATCAGCTTACTTTTGTACTCAGCAGCTGCTTTAAAAGCGTTTAACACTAAGTCATTAAATGGGGTTAAATGGGGTAGATCTCAATGAAGTGAAGTGAATGTCCATTCGGGGCCTGAAGTTTTACACTGAGTCCTCCAAATTTTTGGGAGGACACTATTTCTATTTCTTCTACAAAAATGCTTTTCTTTTTGCACAGTATTGGAGACATAAGACTCTGTCAAGTTACATTTGCTGTTATTTTAGAAGAAATCTGTGAATGTTGTGAATGAAAACTTGTGGTGCATGGTATTTGTTTTACTGCTTTGTTCATTATTGTATTATGTACCTTTACACAGTGAATAGCAACTGTCAAGAAATAAAAACTGGGTTTTTTTTTTTGTCATTTATATTCCCTTTTCATTATTACAAAATAAATTTCTTCCATACCCCAAAGTATTGACGGTATATATAACATTGAGAGTATATATTTGTCTTTAATATTACTATTTCATAATCCTAAAGATGTTAGCACAAAAAAATAAGCCACTCTGCAGTACATATATTACTACATACATACACTACTTACATTCACTCTGCAAACTGTGTTTAGTGGTGGTAAAGAATTTGCCTGTATCCTATTGAAGAATAGAAGAATAGAACTAGGAGGGAATTCACCTGCTTTAGTGCTCTGACTGAAGGCTTTTCATGTTGAGTATTCCTGACAGCTGCCTGTAGAAGCCCTTGAGCTGTTTGGTGCTGTACTGTAGGACTTGCTGGTGTTTTGCAGCTTGCATTAGTTCAGAGACATCCCTGTTACCTCTTAGGTTAAGTTGTGCTCTGCTTATGAAGGCCCCGGTGCAAGGGCTTGTTCTCAAGAGCTGTCACTGTTATGAGAACTGTGCTGTGGCTGCTGCTATCCGCCATTGGTTGCTGCTTTAAGCACTGCACTGGTTAAAACTCCTTTTGTGGCCTCCAGGCAGCACCTGATAGTTTGTGTCATGACACAGAACAGTGTCACTTCAAGAGGAGCTGTGCTGAGGTTGACCATGGTAAGAAGGTCACTCAGATGTGATGTGAGCACAGCACCTACCTATGGATTTTGAGAAAAAAAAATGGCTATATGGGGCTTTTTAATTTCAATTGACGCTTTAATTTACTTTGCTGTTGTGAGCTTTTTTGTTTTTTGCTGTTTGTTGCTTTTCTTTTTTGTTCTTTGGTGTTTATGGGTTTCTGCAAAGGTGTACTGGTGATATTTTTTACAAAAGGTAATGGTTGTCATGCTTGTAAATCAGAATAATAAATCATGAAGTTTCTTTTTTCTTTTTGGTGGGCTGTTTCTGTCTGAGAGTTGCATTCCCTGTGCACTAAAAAGGACATGTTTCCTGACCACTAAACACCTTTTCCGCTTCATGTAAGTTGACACTTGTATTTTCAGCACCAGAAAAAGTGAAATCAACAAAAAGAAGTCAGGTTTTGTTTTTTAAATGGTCTATGGGGCACAGATAATTTATACATCATCATCATCAGGTTACATAGGAGTTATGTTTCCTTTAGTGAAAACCAATTTCTTGAATGCTGAAATAAAATCCCTATTTCCAGTAATAGCCAAGATTTTCAATTTTGCTTCTACTGCCTCAGGAGATCTTCCTTCTAGGAAAACTGATTGCAGGAGACACACATTTTCCATAAGTTTTCTGCTGCCTTGTACTGCTTTCATCCATGCTCCTTAAGCATAAATTAATTTATGGAAGGTTTGCTATTTATTTCTCAGGGGTAAAAGACTTCACCACAGGTGAGACTGTGCAGCAGGAATCTTGGATATATAGAGGGTTGGATTTTATTACGTTATTTCACTCATTAAAATGCAAAGATTACAGTGCAGTTTTCTGAAGAGAGTAAAACTTAATCCCTTTGTGCTACCTGTTTTGTTGTCCACAGAGCAATTCAGCCTCAGCCCCCTCTTCCAAGACTAAAGCACAAAAGAGGTGGCCTTGGGATGTGATTCTAGAAGTGGACTGGATGTGAGGAGAGGAAGCATTTCACGAAAAAGGAATTACTTCACCAAAACTGTATTTGTGGGTTCTTAAGCTATTCATGTTCCCATCAGAGCTTGTTCCTTCACAATTCAGATTCTGCCCTGGCTTAGTGCTGCAGTGAAATCATACTTCTGTGCTTCTGACATTGCAAGGCTGTTGCCAGCATAGAAATGATTGTGATAACGCAAATCCACCAGGGATGGGCAAACTACTTCAATAAAAATAGCAACTGCAATGAATCTCAGCCCAAATTTTGAACTCCCCTCTTGCCTTTTTTTTTAGCTAACATGATTTCAGTAAGTACCTCCCTGAAATTAATCATGTGGACTCTGCAGTCTTGGCTGTCTTCACTGATCCAGCTGCTGTCCTCAAATCTGATAATTTCCATCGCTTCCCTTGGGTTAGAGGGAGTGAGTACATTTTGGGGTATACCTTTGACCTCAGGAATGCATGGGATGGGAAGACATCAGCCAGCTGAGCCCAAAAGAAAACGTGCCAAAACTGAGACTGCCCTGATAAAATATAGCTTAGAAAGGGGAGCTCTTGGAAGCCAGAGGGAAGGAGCCGCTTTGGGTGCAGGGGAAGGGAGAATCAGGACGAGGATGAAAATGTTTGATTATGTTGGGGAGAATAAATTCAGACTAGTAGAAAGCTGTATCAGAAGATTTCCATAAGCCCTGGAGCATCCAGACCACACTGCCAGATTGTCTCAGCCTGAAGTGTGAGTCCTTAGGGTGAGGATAAACAGAACCTTGCACACTTTTTGCAAAAGTGAAATTAAACAGCTTTGCGGGGTGCAGGGGTAATATAACTTCTGTCTACCCCTGTGGTGGGAAGTTGTCCCAGGATGTACAGGGGTGGGTGAATGAATATGGCACAGCTGATCCCTCCTGAACCTCAGTGCAGGGGACAGGCTGCGCACTCCCTGGGGAACAGACTCCAACACGTCAACAGACCGTGCAGCTCCAGTGCCCTGTGTAGGTCAGGACCTTGAGAAATCCCTTCTGCTTATCCTTAGGACATGTTAGGCATGAAAGATGTGAACTTGCTTTGCTGTACTGCAGGCACAGCAGTGGAGGTACCTGCTGGTCAGGTACAGCAGTGATCACATGGCAGACTTGTCCTGGCTCAGTCTTGGGCTTACAGAGCCACATGATTTCGGGATGCAGCTGGCTCATTCCTAAGTCAGTGGAATAAGAGCAGAGAAGCAAGGATCTGTCTCACTATGTCAGTGCATCCCTGTGGGTGAAATGCAGCCCCTGTTCCTGTCGTTCTCTGTGAGAGTACAGCCGTGGAGAGAAAATCGGCTTGCAAGAGAAGGCAGTTTGCTTTTGGACACAACTGATGCAATTAATTAGCACCTCTGAGGAGATAAATGAAAAGACGCAGGAAGAAGGTGAAGGATATTTGCAGTTAATGCTCGTGTGCTGGTGAGCTTTCCAGAGTGTGGAAGTTTCTCTTTAAGCCACGTACATGCTGCAGAGCAGGCGTGTGGGAAAGGTTACAGTGAATTTGCCCTCACATAAGAATCACTTTAGAGCAAATAACAGTCCCAACATGAGAAAATTATTTCAAGCCATGAGAAGCTGAAACNTGCTCAGCTTAGGTAATATTTACAGTTTTAGGAATTTTGTTTATTGGCCATGGTGTTCACTTTAATCAAACTATCACATGCCTTGCTGTGGTCTATATTGCATCTTATTAGGGGGTAGCTGTGCAGTGCTCTCCCAGCATGAAATGTGCTGGCCTTTAGAAGCTGTGCTTCTTCATGACTCTGGTGTTTAATTGCATGCCAAGTGTGAAAATGAATTTGTTCCGTATAAAAAATAATGGTGTATATACAGTGCCATTGATCTTGCATTTCAAAATATGGTTAAAGCTATACTGCATAAATCCATAGCAAGTACTTCTGGATGTTTGTACTCTGACTAATGGAAAGTTCGCTTGTGCCTGACAGCACAGAGGGGGCTGCCAAGATGGTGGTGGGGGAGGAAGGAGGCAGGAGCCCAGGGCAGTTCCCATGGGTCTGGCAATAAAAGGAGCCAAACCTTCTTCTTTCTGCTCTGGCAGCCTCCTGCTCAGTGCCATCACCCTCTGTGCTGCCCAGAGAAACTTTGCCATGGTGCCACCATCCCACAGGGACTTTCTGGGCTGCCTGCAACTGGTGCATCTGCTGGGCTTGCCTAGCTGGTGCCGGGCACATATCCAGGGGTGCCTTGTCTCTCCTGTGACTCAGCAGCAGCCCTGTCTCTGCAGCAGCAGTGAGAAAAAAAAAAAAAACACCCCAAACCCCCACAAACTGTGAATAATGGCTCTTCCTGGCTCCTCCCTTCTTACTGGCCACTGCCAGGATCAACCATGAGGAGATGGTCACTGGACACAGGCAATTATCAGAGAGCCTGGGCAGAT
This sequence comes from Dryoscopus gambensis, assembly GCA_013389985.1. Taxonomy (NCBI): domain Eukaryota; kingdom Metazoa; phylum Chordata; class Aves; order Passeriformes; family Malaconotidae; genus Dryoscopus; species Dryoscopus gambensis. The sequence continues at coordinate 23,065 of WEIT01018848.1, read as the reverse complement.
GTGATGAGGACTTGTTAATGGATCATTTTTTTTTCCATTCTGAAGGGATGTTTTCTCTTAAATAGGTATGTACTCACAGGGTATTTTCAAGACTCCCTGAACACTGAAAAAGAGAATTAATTTCTGACTGCAAAACTAAAGCCTCACCTAGTTTTATCCACATTTCTCTTACTTCCTTTATGCCTTAAAACTCAAAATAAGGTTCAGGTGCTCAGTAACCATTTTTCAAGAGGTGGAGAGTGGCCAGTATGTTTCAGTGCTCTTAACTGTGTGTGTGAAGCCAGTAATTTGTACCTGCAGAGGAGGAATTTGGTGTTTTAGCCACAATTCAGCCATTACATCAGGACTTTGGAAGTTATGTTTTTATTCTGCTTGGGGTAATTTCAGAATTAGGCCATGGCGGGATCAGTTCTGGATTCTCCTGAAACAGTGCTGTAACATCTGGTGGGGAAAAAAGCTATGCTGCAAAGATGCAATGCAGAAACTGCCAGGGAATGAGTCTCCTTCCTGACTTCAGCAGAACTCCTTACACAATTTGGATCAAAGATGTTGTGATACACAGAAAGGTGGATAAATTCACTCATGGTTTTCCAGACAAGATTCTGTAGTGCCCAAATGAGAAACAGGCAAACTATGTTAGATATAACTTGTAATGGGCAGTCATCACTCCATGAGAAGTTCCCATGGACATTCATTAACATTAACAGTTTCATCAATGGTTAGCAAGGAACCCTATGAATTTGGTGTCAATATAAACTGTGGATGATGAAAAAAAAAAAGATGGGAATGATGAATTATAAATATAGGTGATATTATTTTATTTCGGCTGTATTTAAGGTCATACATCAAGAAAGATATGTCATTCTTGCAGAAAGGCAGAGGCTGAGTGGTCTCTATACCTTGAGAAGAAATAAAATTATAAAAGAAGTTGTTTTTTTAGTGTTCATCACTTCTCATGTTGATGTTTGTCTACAAGAGATAAAACAGTATGTGAATTGTGGTATATGACTGGCAGCTGAGAGGCTGTCTTACCTCTGTGTGTGGTGGTGGAGTGCTACTGTAGCAATGTTTTGTCCAGTTCTGCAATTCTACTTTTTTTGTACCTGCTTTTCTCACAGATGAAGCAGGGATGCAGCAAAATACCACTATTTATTTTCCATTTTATATTTCACTATATATTTGAAATCAACTCAAGGGAAAGAGATTTTGACCACTGGAGATTTCAAAAAATTCTTGTGAAGTAGCTGGTCTGATTTTTGGTAGAATGAACTTCAGAGAAGTTTGGCTAAGACTGTATTTTTTCAAGTGCTTTTTAACAAACTGTGGCTTATGAAACAAACTTTTTCATAGAAATTGACATCTAAAAAGTCACAAAATGTACTTTAAAAAAACCCCACATTTGCTCAGTTGACCTTACTATAAGATGGGGGAACATGCTGTCGCTATACATATTATTAGAAAGTTCAACAGCAATAAATAGCAGAAAATAGAGGAACAGGTATATTTTTCACATTTTTCAGGAGAGTACTAGCTGGTGAGAGTCAGAAGATTATCTAAGTGACTTTATAACAATAAGATTTACTCTACATTTACATCTTCTTTTATGGAAAACATTTATTGAGTATTAAATTTCCCCCCATCCTAAAAATAGCCTTTTTGGAGAAGTGTAGGAATGTGACTGTTTGATCATGAGGTTCTATTTCATGTTCAGCAGACTATGGAATGTCTAAGTTATTGTCTTTCTTATATATTTTCTAATATTCCATGGCAATGATTTTTATACTATGACATTTAAAATATCCTTGAGCTTCTCTGTGGATTTTAGCATCTAAAGACTTGTGCAGTCTTTCAGGATCAGAAGGTGACATGGTTCTGGCAGAGAAGTGTAGGCAGGTTGAGGATGTGACCCACTACATGCGTTTACTTTAAATTAAACAAACATTTTCTTCTGCAGACACAGGATATACCAGCATGTGTGTAAAATATTTATACTATCCCAGGCTTCCCACTGGCACTAATAGAAGTTCTGTGTATGAATGTAGGGGGATCTTATTCTTCAGGCAACCTCCAGACTTGTACATGTAGAAAATTCAGTGTTTGCAGTCAGATTCACAGTGGGTGTGAATCTTCATTGAGTTTCTTGGTGTTGGCTGATGTAGAGCAGCAGAAAATTTGGCCTCCTTCTTATTAAGCTGTACCTATTTAGAAAGTTGTAGCAAAATTGAGCATATGCCTCTGACCAAACAAGTGGTTCAGTGAACACACAAGAGTCTTCTTTTTTAAGGCATTGGTACCTTGCTGCTGTTGACTTCAACAGAAGTATCCTAAGGGTGAAGGATAAATTTCCCTCTTATTAGAGACCAGAGAAACAAGACAGGAAAGAGACATATGAATTCCCTCAGCATGTGAAAATCTTGACCTAGATTCTATGATGAAAGTCACTTGACCTAGATAGTGTGCTTAACACTTTTTAAAAAGGCCAATAGCTACTTCCTTCATTTATAAATTGCAAGAGATTTTGCTTTTTAAGTTACTAAAAGAGAAGGCTTGTCAGCATTGTACCCAAGATAGTTTTGTATCAGCATAGAACCAAAGGTAGCTCTCCCATAGAGAATGGAGGGAGTTGGAGAGCGAGGGACACAGAGGTCCTGCTGGGCAAGCTGAATGTTGATGGCTTGCCCTGGTGAAGCAGAGAGCTCTTAGTGGAGCAGCAACCCTAGGCAAAACTTCTGATCCCAGAATGTCAGGGGAACCTTTCTTCCTGATCTTATGCCCACCTGGTGAGATGAGAGCTTACATTCACCATCACTGTAGGCATGAAAATAGGGTGTTAGTGTCCAGTGAATTGTGCCTGAGGAATTCTCCCATCCTGTTGTGTTAAGGGATCTTCCTTGTCTGTTTCTGAAAAGCAGCAACTTCCTGAATTGCCTCCCACTTGTAACTTGCCATTTGAGTGCTCCTACTCTGCCTTAAGGCAAAGTTGAAGAGGAAAGCTTTAATTCCTAGAAATTGCTAGAAATGACCATATGATGTGGTCTCTGTCTGAGCTACTGTTGTCTCTTTTCTTGTGTCTGATGTTAGGACCAGGATGTACATGAGCCTTCCCCTGTAGATTTAATATAGGCTGGTGCATGGGGAGAATCTTGGCTCCTTATGAAGATCTGTGATTAAACATCTTCTTTTGTTTGCTAAAATAGGTTGCAAGCTTGTACATCATTTTACCACCTCAACACGTTCACCAGCTGTTGCTACAGTTTGGAGTCACTGTGTTGGAGACCAGAACTATATCTGGATCCTGGATCTGTTGCTTGTCAATGGAGAAAATTAAAGCATATATCAAAGCAAAGCAACATTTCATTTATAACTATTAGAATTAGTCAGCTCGGAGCTTAAACCGGCATACTGTGCTATTACAACTGGAACTCAGTTGAAATGGACCTGGGATCATTTATTTACTAATTAACCGTTGTCATGGAGTATACCTTGCCAACTATACATTGCCACATCACCGTTCTTGAAAGTCACACAGCAGGGAGCATGTGAAAGTGCTCTGTATTAAGAAACACAACAACATTATTTCCAAACCTGCTAAACTGGCATTATATTCCCTACATTATTATATTTGGCTACTGTTTAGGGATGGAAGAATCAGGAACCTATAATTTAAAACCTTGTAGAATACCATGGTATAAAAACTTTTAGCTCATTTAAAGGTTTTATTCCATTTTGGAAAGTGTTAGACAAAGAGAAAATGTTTTTTTTTTCCTATGAGAACTATTTTTGGCTAAAATGATATCCAAAGTAAAAGGCTTTAATAGCTTCTGGGAACCCCCAGATTTCTGCTGTCTTCCCTTCTACCTTTATAAAGTCATCTGGTTTTGTACATAACAGCAAATAACCCAGTTGCAAAAGACCCCATAATACTACATAGACATATGGCTTAGGTGGTGTATACAGTCTTTTGTGGAATCAAGACTTCAATTCATCCTCCAACTAAAAATTATAGGAGTGCATTCAATGATTAGTAGTATCAGATATATGAGCTGACATCAGCCTTTGGCCATTCCTTACTCAGGGATATTCATTGCAAATGACAGTTTGATTCTACATTATGCTGCTCACACGCATTTGAAGGCTTTGCTTTTCAAAAAGTGCTGAATCTTCTACCGTTGTTGGAAAATACAGAGTTGAGCTTCTGGAAATGTTACTTTGATTGTGCCTCCTCACTCACCAAGACCCACACTTAATTTGAAATGAGTCACATTTTGTTTGGTGGGCCTATTTGAAATAATTCTTCCACTCCATCTTTCTTCTCTCAAAGCCTCAGCTGGAGAGTTGTGACCATTTTGGGTACTGGATACTAAGAAAGATATAAAAAAGTTGAGAAGGATCCAGACCAGGCTAGGAAGTATGAGATATGGGAAAGACTGGAAAAACTGAGTTTGTTTATCTGGAAAATGAGACTTGGGAGCACAATGACAGTATTCAAACACACAAAAGGTAGAAAGAAGGGAAAAGGATAAACTGTACATTTAAGTGATTTACAGTGATTAAATCACTGATTAAGAGTGATTTAAATAATACATTCGGAATAACTTCCCAGCTGTAAAGATAACTGAAGTCTTAACTGTATCGTTGAGGAGGGCTGCAGTATTGCTAAACTGAAGATGTTTAAACATCAGGATTAGCTGAACTGAAATTAGTTCTAGCTTGTGTTGAGAAGAGGTTTTTTGATGTTACTTCTAATAGCCTTTTGATATCTCTTCCAGCCTATTTCCTATCATGCTGTAATTTTATTTGTTGAAAGAAGAAGTCATGGCAGAACATGGTCTTTCACTTCCCAGCACAAATGATTTCAAGGATTAGTGTTTTTGCTGAATGTGTTATTTGGATAAAAGTCTGACCCTAAAAAGCCAAAGAATTTAGCATATACTTTCTAATAGCTCACAGTTGGTCCACAGTTGTGTGCTGTAGTGTTGTGAAGAGCTGGGTTGGGAAGTGACTGAGCTGGATACTCCACTTCAGGCAAGGGGACTGTGGGAGAGGAAGAAAGGAGGAGACAACCAGGAAAAGTGCCTTGTCTGTCTCATTTAAACATCAACAATGATGAGAGGGAGAGGGAGTGAAGTCCAGAGAGGCTGAGGGAATGGTCCTAAGAGCATGAGATATCAGAGAGTGGAAAAATCCCCAGAGTTCAAAAGAGAGTTGAGAACAGCCTCCAGGGGGAGAGGTGAAGTTTAAGAAAAGGTGGGTATATATTTTTCTGTGTGTGCAAACCTGAGGGGATAGAAATTTATGTTATACAGTTTTCTCTCGGCATCATCCACATCTTTCCTCTCCCAGCAAGACTGCCCTTGCTCTCAAGCCACAAGTAATGCATAGACTTGCTTTTTCTTTCTCACTTACCCTTATGTATTTTGTATGCTGGACTGTTCAATGTCCCAGCTTCAAGAGGTGGGAAGAGCATCATGCTTCAAGTTAGGATGTATCTTAGCACACACGAAGAGAGCCTGCTGCTTAGGTTCTTGTATATAAAATGGGTTGTGCTGATGTTTCTTCCAGCTGTGGTTCAAGAGGAATCATAAGCCTGTTGTGTGCTGTTGTGGTTTAAACCCAGACAGCAACTAAGTACCACACAGCCCCTTGCTCACTCCCTGCCCCTTCCCTGTGGCGGGGGAGGAGAACTAAAAAAGAAAAAAACAAAAAAACAAAAAAACAAACCAAAAAAATAATTAAAAAAAATCGGTAAGACTCATGTGTTGAGATAAAAAACAATTACTCACCACCTGCTGACTGATGGGCTGCTCAGCCCGTCCCAACCACAGATCACCCCCCTGCCCCAGCCTACTCCCCCCAGTTTATACACTGAGCCTGATGCTCTGTGATGGGGAACATCCCTTTGGCCAGTTCAGGTCAGCCGTCCTGGCTGTGCTCTCTCCTGGATTCTTGTGCACCTGCTCACTGGCAGAGCATGGGAAACTGGAAAGTCTTTGACTCAGTGTAAGCACTGCTCAGCAACATTTGAAAACACGCGTGTGTTATTAACATTATTCTCAACCTGAATCCAAGAAGTGCAGCACTGTACCAGCTGCTAAGAATGAAATTGACTCTATCCCAGCTGAAACCAGGACATGCACACACGGACAGAAACCATATGTGCCTAGTGCAAGATATCAAAGACCAGTTTCCCAAAGGTGTCTAATTCAGTGCTTTTAGGTTGAGGAAAGTGGCAGGATGGCACCCCTGTTGTGTCCATGTGTGTCCCTGTTGCTGACCTGGGAACCTCACTGCATACTGCCTGTTTTCCTGCTGATGGAGGGAGGGCTGTAAGGCAGCTAACTCAGACTTGTCGGTACAGTGGGTTTAATGCTTGCCTCAGTTTGCCAAGGCAAAAGGAAGAGTCACCATACCTGCAGTCCTTTGTGGATTTAGCCCCAGATACCTAACTGTAAATAGCCAGCTAACCTAACACTTCTCTGGCTGTGCATGGGGTACTTTTTTGCTGAGTTAGCAAATTAGGTATATGACATGGACATATTTGCCCTTGCTTCCTTCACACGATTCTTCCTATTTGTGAATAATTACTCATATTACAAAGGTATTTTCTATCTTTTGTTGTTTTGAGCTTTAATTAAATTGTAATAAATGTATTCATCTTCTTGATAATGCAAACCAAGGAGCTCAGCAATTTGATACATGTAGTTTTTCCTCATCTCAAATTCCGTGAAGTGCTCTAAACATTAATAAATAATTAAAGTGAACATGAAAATGATCCTACATGCCACTCTATTCTTTGACTCCCAAAATAAAAAAAAAATAACTTGAAAGTAATATTGCATTAGCATGGTAAAAGATTATTTTGGGTGGACCAAGAGGGTATAGGTAGCACTGGGGCAAAAACATTTCCTGACTGTGAGGGTTATTATTAGAATAATTAAACCTACTAACTGACTCTGTAAGGGTAGATCAAACAAAACCCAGTGTGTATCATTGTGTGCCCTGAAATACAAATCTAATAAGGGAATAAAGTGCTCTAGAAATCAAATTTGGAACAATGGTCATTTGACAATTTCAGTGAAAACTAACCCAAAAGTTAGCGACTGGTTTACTGAAAACCAGACACATTGTGAAACCTTCTCAACCCACATCCTGTTCAAGGTACTGTGCAAGATGATACTTGGAATACACCAAAGCTATGTGCCTTTAAGAGGTCCCTGGTGTAGCACTATTAATAGGCTTTTTGTTGTGCTACTTCTGGTTTAATTTGTTCTGGACTTTATTAAACTCCTTTAAAACATAAGCTTTATTAATCTCCATTTATAACAGACACCTGAGTATATGCCAAGCTATTCCTGGAAGACTGAAAGGCAGGGTGAGTAGAAAAAGTAATTTATTAAACAAGAGGTGATTATGCTAGGGGTTTTGTTCTTGTTTGGGGCTTTTTGTATGGTTAGCTCTGAAGGATTATCAAAAAGAATTATATTTTAGAAAGATATATGTTAATGTCATTGATTACAAGTATATTAAAGTAATATGCTCTTCGTTATGTAGTCTTGCTGCCACTGATTAAAAAAAACCCCAAACATTTTTCCTCTTTATTAACATTTTGTATTTTAAACAAGGAATTTAGGCCCATTGAGAACTCAGGACTCTGAGAAGAATCTGTTTAAGGTAAGCAGGGACACTTGGGACGTAATCATGCTGTCTTTTACACTTGAGGTCTTGCATCCAAGGCTTCAGTTGCAGAGTAGCATCATTGCATCAAAAGGCCTACCAGAACCTTGAGAATGATGAGTTTTCTGAAGTATTAAAACCAAACTCTTTATAGATTTTCAAGTCTCACAATGTGTGTGCCTTGCAGTATATGGAAAAGCATTTGAAGGGGAAATGAAATGATGCTTTAATGAGATCAGTTTTTACCACTGATAATCCCACTGGAAAGAGTGGGCCTAGTTGCCTTAAACTGGGTATTTTCTGCTTTTTTTCTTTTAATTACTTTTTCTGATGAACAGGCAACATTAGTATCCTAAAAGCCCACACAACAAAACTGTGCATAGTTTGCTTGCATTTTTATCTCCATCTGATTTAGACTGTGTACCATATGTGAGATTCAGAAAGAAAAATTCCCCTTTCTCCATGAGAAGCCATGACATGTGGCACTCATTTAGACAAAGAATGCATGCAGAGACATGGAGAGGTCTTTTTGATTTTTCATTTCTGTTATGAAATGTGCCATTTTTGTTAAGCAATTTCATACTCGGAGAATATCCTTCTTGCTTGACTAACATAGTCTTTTCCAAAGTGAAGACATCGTTCTTCAGAGTACGTGAATAAAGGAGACATTCATGTCTGAATGAGGTGTAAGGAGCATGAGACAAATGTATTTTATTCAGTGAAGAAATTAAAAAAAAAATTATATTCCATTCTGCAAAAATGACCCACCCTATCAGGTATTAAGTGTGAAATTATTTTTCCTCTCTCCCATTTTTTCAGCTCCACCCCATGAAACTTCTAGTTCCAGACCATTAAAAGAAGAGTTCATGCTTGATGGAAATCCAGAGGGAAAAAAAAAAGGGGGAAAAAGGGAATGCTAAGGAGGTCACCAACATAACCCTCTTATGTGCACATGAACACAAAAGGAAACTTCTGCTCTGTATCAAGTCTTTTATGTTACTCCTTAGAATAAATTGTGATTTATTTAAAACTATATTTTATAAATTGAAGAAAGACCTTAAGCAAATCTTTATTAGACTGGCATGGTTGCTCAGCTCATTAAGAGCTAGACCAAAAATAACAGAGGACAACCTCATCACAGAGTAATGAAATCCAATTGAAACTGTTACTTTTGGCATTTCATTTAATCTCTTATGCATACATGTGATGTCAAAGTTTCTGGATTTGAGAAAAAATGGGTACTTTTTTTTTACCTTTTTGGGAACAGCCTCCATGTTCTAATATGCATGTTTATGCATAGTGTCCTGAAGTCTTTCCGATGTAATTTTAGGAACAAGCACTGCAATTGAGTTACTAATCGCAAAACCATGAAACTGGATTTCGCAATGTTACGTATTGAGGAAAAGACTATCCTTCAGATTAAAAACCTTCCGACACTTTTTCTTTTCCCAGATGAAAGTCTATGGTTTGGAGTCTCCGTAACCGGGTACCAATGGTTCTCTTGATGTGGGAGAGGAGCTGGGGACTGTGAGGGTTCTTGGGACAGCTGGAGCTGGGTCTGGGGCTGCACCACTGGACTTTGCTCTCATTCAGTCCTGCAGGTGGTTTGATTCGACTGGCAGGTATTATCTGCTTCCCAGATGGTGGCTTCCCATCCTGTACACCTGACTGACCTCAAATATGATGTTTTAAGGCAGTGTTTCAAGGAGAGGAGGCCAGGCTGGCTCCTGCCACAATCCCCCTGCTAGTTCCTGCTGTGTTCAAGGGGAAGCCACAGCTGTGCAATGTGGGAAGGTGCTCATGCGGCACTCTGCATTTTTGCAGTGGGAAAATGAGAGGAGCTTTATTTCTTTTCTTCCTCTCCTTGCTCCATCTTTGAGACCTCAGCATAAGGAGTTCAGTGCTCTGTTGGATTCTGTACATAGTTATATAGTGATACTGCAAAAGCAATCCTGGAAACGACAATCTTATCCCTTTTTAATTGCTTATTTGTATTAAAAAGAAGGATACAGCAGAAGAAAAGACTTTTCACAGTTGTGCTTAAGTATTGACATAGATGTGAAGTTGATAAAGTTAAATCCTGTATTAGCTGTCCTGGAGAAGAGGTTATACCCACAGGGAAATCAGATGCCTGCCTTCTCCCTAAACAGATGGGAAGTAGGCACTGAGATCCCTGGCTTTGTCCAGAAGAAAGTCTTGAGATCTTGCAAAAGGGAGCTTCATGCATGGTTCTGGCTTTGGCTGCTCATTCCCTCAAACTTCTCACATTTGTCAGCAGTGCTGGGCCAGCTCTGTGCTGCACATTTCTGGCGCTGGGGAGACAAATGTGGCTGCAAACCACAGGGACAGCTCTAGTCCCAGCAGCCTTGCACAACTCTAGTGCCAGAACAACTGAGACATGAAGTGTTTGGCCTCTTTGAATGTTGGATCATGTTAATAGACCTACAGATGGGCCTAATGGGATGTGTTGAAGACATGCGGAAGTCCAAGCCTATACTGTCCTCTGGGATGTGTTTTTCTCTTCTGTCCTTACAGAATTTTTTTTCTCTGTGTGTCAGGCAGAATGTGATCCTAAACTGAGAATAGACCTTTCAGTGATCAGGCCTAAGGAAGTGTTAGTTTAGTTTTCTGCTATGATAACGAGTTGTCACAGACACGTTTTGTAAGGATGTAGCATTGTCTCAAGACTACTAAATGATGAGGCTGCATGAAGCCGGTTCTTTATGTGTACCCAGGAAACACTGCATAATCTACAGATTCTACTTAAAAGAAGGAGATTATGTTTTTGAAAACGACTTTGATCTCAATTTTGCAACTTCACTATCAAGCCTTAAATGAGCCACAGTATATAGTGAGCTTCTATGTAAAGTATGTGATAAGGACTTGTCTTATTTTCTATCTTAACGAGAATGAACTGGACCGTCTCCTGCAGTTTCTGAGACAGACTTTAGAAATTGAATAAGTGATAGAACTAGTCTTTATCTAGTATTTTATTTTAAAATACCAGGCTATGTCTGAGACAAAGTTAGAATCTTCCCAGTTTTCTTCCACTCAGTTACTTCCTAGAGCCATGTTTTTAAGAAGCTGAGAATTAGGCAACAAGAAAAATTCTGATAAACTGAAATAGCACCAGACTATTGGCTAGCACAGAGAAGTAAACTTGTGTGCTAGGTCGGTGCAGATTTGGGCCAGGGCTCAGTGGAGTTCTAAGTAGCAATGCTCTGTTGATGCGTTCAGTCCTGTACAGGTGCAGCTGAGCAGCCCCAGCACATGTGTACTTTTAATTGGTAGAATATATATCAAATGTCCAAATTAGGGCATTTGGCATGAGGGACATTTAAAGAGAAAGTTGTACAGATAATACTAGTGGTCTTTCATAAGGCTGGTGAGTGGATCATTCCTGTCCACCTTAGTCATGAATTCAAACTTGGCTTTGCAGGAAAAAATATCCAACCTATGGCCTTGTCTTCTTTCCCAGGTCTGTCAGAGATGGAGCTGGAGGACTCCTGCAGCAGAGACTCTTTGCTGGTGTTGTCCTCACTGTTGTTCAACCCTTCTCCATCAGACACACTTGACAGTGAGCACGAGCATGCACCTTTATCCCTGTTCTCACAAGACAGGTCTGCTTGCATAGATGTACCCAGCACATCACCTGGGCACGTGCCAAATGATGCCGTGTGTCTGGAAGCGTGCCTCTCGAGTAGCAGGGAGAGCACGGCATGCTGGCAGTAAAATGCACGTGTTCCTCTCCCATACAAATTACTCCTCTGCTCAGATTGACTCTATATCTCCCTTTTGCATGTGCGTGGTTTGTCATAGGCAAAAATTCAGTGCACTGATGGAAGTCCTGGCAACTCTGGTAAACATCATTTGCTCAGATACATGACCGTGGCTGAACTGACTGCCTTCCTGCCTTTGCAACAGCAGAACAAGGTAATGCAAGAAGATTTTTTGTTAGTGTTTTAATTTTTCCTTCTAGTCCTGCACAGAAAAAGACAAAATATTCTATTTTTTTATTTTTAAAGAAACCCACAGCCCATTTTTTTCTTCTTTATAAAGTCAGAAAAATTAGGACTGGGTTTGATTAGGCCTTTGGATCAAGATTTATCTTGTTTCTTAGTTTATTTGCCAGGTCCTGCTTTAGAAGCAGTAAACTGACACTGTAATTCTGGTGACCTATTCAGTAGACTCTTGCAGGAAAAATTCTGTGTTTAAATAAAGTGAAGGTTATGACACAGGCTGAAAAAGTCAGGAAATCCACACTTAAGGCTGACACTAATGCTCATGTGGAAAATAAAAGACACAGTGACTCAAATTCAGCAGGGAATGCCAACCATAACTCTGAATTTCCAGGCTTTGTGTCAGGTTCTGTCAATATAACGTTATTTAAATGGAGTTTTATGCCTGCGAATTCACTTGTGTTTTAATGGTAGGATTATTTTAAGAGGAATAATAATAGAAAAAAAAAATCATGTTAGGAAAGGTTGCTTGTAAAATGTCTGTTCTTACATATGACAGGCCAGAATGGATAATCTTGTACCAAAGCCACATGTAGGCACCAGAGTACAACTGGCTTCCATTCCTGGCCTTGCCAGACATTTCCTGGGTGTTCTTAGTAATTTAGTTCACCTGTGCCCCATTTTGTCAGTCTGCAGAATATAAGGAATAGCACTGACCTCCTTCCTGATATGCTTTGTAAGCCTGCTGAAGAAAAGTGCCTCATCCAACCTGGAGGTGAACAGAGCGACACTGTCTGTGTGTGGGAGCACGGCATACCTCACACCCCTGGTGAGATATATTTCATCATCTCCTCCTGCCACGTGCATCTGCACTACGTTCTGAGGCCACGGAAGGACACCTGACTTGGGCAGAGTTCCCACCTGGAGGTCACTGGCCAGAACCAGCAGCAGCCTGTAATTAATCACTCGTGCCATCAGCCAGCAGGTTGCAACTCACCAGCAGACCCAGCACCTGCATGGACTCTGAGGAAAGCGATGGAGGCAGCCAGCACAGCAATTGAAGGGTTTTTGTTTCTCCAGCTCTTCTTGCAAAGGGCCTCCTTTCTTTTTCTTTTTGATTTCATGGTCTCTTTTGCACTTCCACTTAGTCTTGCGTCTCTCATATGTGAGGCCTGGAAAAATTCATATTTCTGCCACTTTGAGATGAAATAGTGGAGATCAAAGTTTGCTCTGTTTGTAGCTGAAATCCCATGTCTTACAGAAATTCAACTTCTGTAAGAATTTAGTGGGGAGGAATGAACTTGTTTGATGACACCAGCTAAGAAATTGCACACGTACTTTTGCTTATGTTGGCACTCCATCACTCTTTTCTAATGCCAAGGAAATTTGATAGGGGAACAAAGTCACAGTGTGCCATCTGATCAAAGTGATTTTTGGGAAGATCCACTATAACAGGTGACAGGAAATTGGGCACATTTGAAAAGAAATCCCTCTGTGATACACTAGGAATTGAGTGGAAAGACTCCTTTTAGCAGTGAAAGTTAGATCAGAGAAGGCACAAGGCAGGAAAAGCAGAACAATCTTGACATCACAAGTAAAAGGAGAATGAAAATGATGCTGTAGAGCCACCAATCCCCACTTTGCATAAGGCTGCTATAAGGAAAACACCTGTAAGGATAACATAACAATGACTCCCATAGGAAAAGAAGGATGGTAAATAGTATTTGTTAAGCTGTTGCTTTTGAGGTTTCCACAAGCACTTAGAGAATAGTTATGAAAAAAACCAGCCAAAACTCAAACATGCAGCAAAACTGCCTTTTCTAACAGTGTGAAGCAGCTGTCCATAATCAAGTAGTGAAAGTCCTGCTCTTTACAGCTTGGCAAAGTTTCTGCTCATCAATAAGCGGAGCAAACAAACTCCTCTTTATGTACTGCATAGCTGCATAAGGACTTTCCCCATGGAATTTCTTTGGGGTGATTTGCTTTTCCTAAGCATGTTAAAATTAAGAGGGAAGAGGATATAGGGAGTCAGAGGCCAACTGTGAAAACCAAGAGCAATTGTGGGAATTGGTGATACAGTCTATGAAGGGAATTAGACTGGGGAATAAGTAAACAATGGGAAAGGTAAATCTGGTTCCTCCATGTTGCTTGTCTGTTGCCTCGATGTACATTCACCTGAATCATATTTTTGCCTAAGCAACCATTTGCTTTCTCCCTTATGAAATGCACCTGGGAAACTCCTGGTTCCTGGGAAGGGAGTGTAAAAATGAGTCATGGTCTCCTACTGAGAAATGGGGGAGAGGGAGCTCTCTGTGTTCAAGGACAATATAGGATAGGATATTGAGTAATGAGGTAGGGAAAGCTCTGTAATGAGAAAGAGCTGTCAAGGAAGCACAGAACTCAGGGAAATTGTTTTATGAAGAGGGAGCAATCACAAAGTTGTTGGACTGAGATGTTGTTACAGCTCTCCTTAGAATTTCAAGCTTTGGGGAAATAAGAATATGTTTGGAGAAAGTGGTGCTATGTCAAATCAGCAAGAATTATAGAGAGAGAAATATAAGTTATAAATTCCATCCTTTCAGCTATTAGATTCACTTTAATGTGATACTGCATTCTCCACGCTCAACTAAATATAGGGGGATTTGGTTTATATTAAAGGCCTGAGTTGGCTTTTGGTGGCATAAATCTTTGGTGGAGTAGCAAACATCTTGTTGAATCCTGCTCTACATAAAAGTCTTTAATAAAACCTCACAGGGCTTTTCCGTTACCTTTTTTTTTTAATTGCTTTACCTAAACTACTGAATGTGAGACAGATGCGTCCCAAGAGACTGGTGACAAGATAAGTTCTCTGGAATTTTCATGACCAAAGTGCTTCAAGTAAGAAGACTGTGCCCCTTTTGTAAGGCTGCACAACTCCCACCAATTTTGATGAGAATTTTATATATATATGTACACACACTCTAAGCGTATCTGGCTTCTGTGGACTAGACATGAAAAATTGCTTCTGTTTTATTGCTTTGATATAGATGTTAAAATTGATTAAAGCTGTGGACAGCAATTTTTCCTGTTCCCCTACCCTGGTACACTGCAATTATGATTCTTTGGGGTTTTTTGTCTTGATTGAGATTTTTCTAAATTATCAGAGATGTTTTCTGGATTAACCCTGTTACTAACTGTGTAAGATTGTAAGGGACCTCTATGTCATTTTCTGGCCCTACTTACATAATTATAGAATGTTAAGGGTCGGAAGAGACCTCAAAGATCAACTACTCCTAACCCCCTCTGCCATGGGCAGGAGCACATTCCCTTAGACCAGGTTGCTGAAGGCCTTATCCAACCTGGCCTTGAACAGTGCCTGGACTGAGGCATCCACAACCTCCCTGAACAACCTGTTCCAGTGTTTTACCACCCTCACAGTCAAGACTTTCCTCCTAATATCGAACCAGAATTTCCTCTCTTTCAGTCTGTACCCATTGCTCCTTGTCCTGTTACTACAGTTGCTGATGAAGAGTGCCTCTCCAGCTTCCCTGTAGGCCCCCTTCAGGTACTGGAATGTTGCTGTGAGGTCTCCATGAAGCCTGTCTTAATAGAGGAGATGCTCCAGTCCTATTATCAACTTTGTGGCCCTCCTCTGGGGTGCCTCTATTCCTTTACAGAGCAATCAGTGCCTCTTTAAGTGTACCAGACAGCTTCTCTAACACTGATGCTTGTGAGCGCCACATGGCCTAAAACAGCCTGTGCATTTATATGTGACAATTTTGATTAAGCATCTGAAACCTGACCAGGTGGTTTTGCACTCGGAAGTCTGCAATCTTGTGCCTTTTCCGTGCTCTCTGGCCCCAGATGGGCTTAGCCCCTGGAGTATCCCAGAGCAAACTTAGTAACACATAAAGTGATGTTGCCTTGTGAATATCACTTAATTATATCAAAATGAAGTTTACATGGAGTGTGCTGTATATCCTGTCTACAGAGACTTTTTTTGTAGTCTGTAGGAAGGCATCTTCTCTCCCATGAGACAAACGTCCCCTGCCAGACAATGTGAAGCAGCCTCTCACCTTCCCCTCCAGTTGGAGAAAGGAAGCAGAAGGGTTGCCAGCTAGAGTACGGGAGGATAAACATGCCACAGTACTTTGACCTCAATGATCAAGAAACCAAAAAAAACCCTGGTAAACAAAAAACCCTAAACAAAAACCAACCAAACAAACAAGGAAAAAAAGAAAAAAGAAGGGAAAAAAAAGAAAAAAATTTGTTGGAATATAGTTTGGGTTTAGTCTCCTGTGGTTTTTCAAGGAGTTAATTTCATTGCCAACATACTGAATTGCAAATGCCCATTCAGTCTAAATGTCATCTATATTTTCAGTTTAACTGAATTCTTGAATGAAAAATAAAAAGAATAGGAGACCAGAGCATAATTGTTTTTGTGATAAAAAACTTCCTTTCCACTTTTAATAGGGGTGGAAGTTTTTTTTTGAAAGTCTGGTAGTCAATCTTTATTCTGTACTTCTTTTTGCCTATCAGGCTGTGGTATTGGTGAGCATGACTCTTCTTTCATTTGGGAGAATAATGCAGTTAGGGATGTGAAGTTAGTGTTATCAAAAGAAATAGAGCATGGATGGATAGAGTTAAATTTCGTATGCTTATGTTTGCATCCACTTTGCACCATGTTGACTAAAAGGATGTTCTATGTCTCACTGAAGGAGAAAAAGGGTTTATATTAGTCCTTGAAATACTGTGTATTCTTGGATCTGGAGTTTGGCTTTTCCCATTCCATCATGTTATAGAAGTAGAAGCAAGATGGAATATGAATATGGAACTGGATCCAGATATCCTTCACATTTGGTTTGGGCCAACAGTTAGGTCTAAACTTCCTCCAGGTGCATCCTATCCTAAATTAATTTACTTCTTATTTTCCTGAAGTAAATACATTTTGCCCCAGGCTTTTGGAGTTAACAGGATTTTGTGAGTATTTACTAGCACAATTAGAGCATGCTCGTTTGATAGTTCATTATTTCGTTCCAGTAAAAATCTCTGTGTCCCACAATAGTACATAAACTAGGCAATCTGTCCCTCTTAAAGTTCATATTGTGAGACATAAAAAATATCACTGTAGCAGCAGAATGTGGTAGTGGTATCCAAAAATGGAAGTTTATAGCTCAATAATGCACGTGTATTGGGTGACCAGGTGATTTCTGGTGTTTCTTCATTTCCTCTCCAAACACAGTTGTTTTATTGTCAAAATTAGGAGTACAAGGAAATGCTATTGTGTGTTTTGGAAGAGTATTAACTCCATATTAGGAGTTAATCTATTTCTGCTCGGCATCCGAGAGAATGTTCAGTGGGTTTTGTTTACTTTAGTTGCCCTCATACAGCACAATTCAGTCTCTTGCACTGCTGTTAATGGGCTTTTTTCTTTTGTCTTCAATATAAGGTCCTTAAATTAAACTCTTAAAAGGGAAGCTCTGGTGATGAAAAGGTCAATAAAAGTTAAAGGAAACCTCTGTGGCTAACATTTAATAAAACTAGGATACTGAAAGGGTTAAAAAATGAGTATGTGAACAAGTTACCGTGATCCAAGCAATGAGATATTTTATGTGGAATTTATTGTAGCTAATTGTAAGCAGGTGCATTTGAACCGCCAGATGCCAACCTGCCAAAATATGTCACGGCTCTAAAACTTAGCCAGATCCTAATGCATGGTGAGGTCTGCTTGGTGTGGGTGAGCTGGAGCCTTGCTGAACTATTGCTCAGAGTGTCTCTGTTGGACCAGGGTAGGTGTTACCGGGACACCCACAACCACTGCCTGCCTGCTGGGGCTTGCTGTGGTTGGGGCTGCAGCAGAAACACTCAGGTGTGCTTCCTCCCCTTTGAGTACAGCTGCTGTTTGATACCCACAACTGCCAAAGCGGTGTTAGGATTCATTCTCCATCAGCAGAAATGATTGTTTTCAGTGGGTTTATACCATGCGTGACCTTTTGCTCCGGCAGCACTTCTGTAGAGCAGCTCCTGAAGTGCAGAACGAAACATGTTGTCTTCAAGCTCTCCAAGTGAGCCTCACCGTGTCACATAGACCTCTTCAGCATATAAAAGACTGGCTGAAAAATCATCTAGGCTACCTGAAAATATGCAGTCATAACGTTTGTTTTATTAGCAATAAGTACTCAGAAGCATAACATAGTTTGTGAGTGCTGAGCTCTTTTGAAGGTGTTGGACTGGCTGCCCTGGATGTCACAGCCCTGCTGAAAATGTCTGCAAATCTGAGGGCTAACTGTTTCCTTACTGTGTATAAATTCCATTTCATGACAGCAATAATACCTTCCAGGCAGTGCATTTCAGGGTGATAATTATACATCTTGTGTGGTTAAATTTACTCCACTTTAGTTGTGTGAAAAAAAAAAAAATTGTACTGCTGGCAAATGTGGGAGAATTTCCTGGTTTCCATGAGTTTAGTTAAAGAAAAAGTGGGAAGGGAAGCAGGTAAGCTGCCTGCCCACCCCCCCACTGCCCTTTTTCCCCCCCATATTCCAGTGAGATTCTGGCTGAATAAAGGTGGGATTTAAAATGAGTTCAGATTTCGAGGTAGGGCCTGTGCCAGTATCTCCAAGCTCTTTCAGCTAACTGGCTGCTGCCAAACCTCAAATTCTTCTGTGGACCACGGTCTGCCCTTGCCATTAAACTTTTATTTGGGAACTCTGTTGTAGAGATGCACTTTGATAGGAGTCTGAAAACTGTGGCCTCAGAGGCCATCAGCTTTCTGTGGACTGTGATTTCACAGCATCACAAGAAAAAAGAAGACTTCAAAGTGATGAACATGGAAAAACAGTATCAACCATACCTGTATTATGTCTTGCATGTTTGATCACTTCTTAAAAGTGTTTCAGGTTGAAAACTCCACAGTCTCCTCATGTGTTTACTCTGGATCTTCACCGTTCATATTCTTAGGAAGCCTTTGTTAATACAAAATCTAGGTCTTTTTATTAACCTAGTCCTAAACACCAAGGCCATGGAAAACATGTGCTTCCTCTCTGCAACTTTCTTTTGTATATTTAAGGCAATTGTCATGTCCCCTCCATTTTCTATTTGTAACCAAATAACCTCAAATCCTCCGACGATTCCTCTAAGGCATATTTTGTAGGCTTTTAATACGTAGTTCTCCTGTCAATGCTTAATACTTTTACTCAGATACAGTAGCTGAGGCCTCTCGAGCTCTGAAAGAGGAAGGAGAATCTAGTCTCCTGCAGACTCTTTATCTTCTTTTGCAGGCTACTCCAGTGTGTCATTTGAAACACTGCATCATTCACCCTGTGATCCATTACATAACCCGTAGCTCTTTCCCATCTAAATACTTCTCTAACTGTTCATACAGCAGTTTATTCCCGTACAGGGGCAGTAAACAGTTCTCTGCCCTGTGGAAAATGTGCCTTTCTGACTGCTAAAATGAATGTAGGAGGATTATGGTGTCTTTTGTATCATCCTAGTGCGTTAAGAGTTTGTCTTATTTGGTGTTCTCTTCAAATTTGATGAATAATTTGGTTTTCATATTTGTTAAATACTTTTTGTATCATTTATGGATCATTAGTGAAAATACTGAGAAATACAGGATATAGGAAAAGCCCTTTAGCCATTGATTGTTCCCTCCTGAAAAGAGAATTGTATTTCTCTTTCGCCTAGTTCATGCTTCCATAAATTTCTCCAGAGCACATCATGTCATACAGTCTGGCACATTTCTTAAGATGAGCTATTTTACAACTATGGCTTCTTTATCCACAAGTTCTGTTATGTGGTTGTAGGAATTACTTTGGTTTTGCACAGTTTGTTCTGGCAAATGTAAACTGGCTTATGCTTATCATATTGTTTATTTTCTAGGTATTTACAGATGGTTTGTTGATTATTTGTTTAAGCATTTCTCTGGCATCCTGGGGTTGTAGTGTAAAAATTTCCCCTTTCCTCTCTGCCTGTTTTAAAGATGGACATCATTGTCCTTCCCAGTCTTCTTTTATCTCCCCTCAGAGACATCTTTCCTATAATATCTGTCAGTAGTTCCAAGATTTAATTAGTCAGTTTGTGATGTATTTAAAAAGTTTTATGCATCTTACAATCTTATGTGGTCTATAATCTGAGTATATTAGCCCCAACCATTTTAATATGGAAATTATCCAAATTCTTGTTAACCTTTTGTTTTATTTGAAGCTCATGTGGGAATCAGTAGTCTGATTTTTGTGCAGAAAAAAATTAAAAATTAAACTATGGCTATCTCAGTAGAGTATTTGTGGATATAGGTATTGTCATGGAAGCGTATTTCTGTTAGATATGATCTAGCAGAGAGAGAAGAAACAGTCTGGGTGTGAAGTGAAAATTAGTGCAAATTGGTCTTCTAGCATTTTCTAATAGAACTAAAGTAAGAATCATATTTACTGGCTGTATTTAGATTTTATTTACCTTATGCCTTATACATGGTTTTGAACATGAGGAAGCTAGGACAGGAAACATTTGCTTTCCAAAGTTTCTAACAGAGCACCTCCTAATCTGGGGTCCATTTATCACTTCTATGCTTCTGAGAAATCCTCTGAGATCTTGCTAATTGATTATAAAGTACTCCTTGGATTCCAGCAAATGTCAGAATATGCAGTGGACTTTGCAAACCTATGAAAGGAAGAAACTGCTGATCTTGAGTCCACTTAAGCCTTGTGAGATTTTTCTGTGTGTGTACATCAAGGGAGCTGTATGCTGCACCCAGGGCATGTCCATTACTACTTCTTACTTTCATTCAGAAGAATGATCTTTTCCATATATTCAGGAACACCAGAGGAAATTATACTTAAAGTGACATCTCTTTAAAACCCAAATATTTATCAAGTAAAAGGAGGACACTTGCCAGTGTCACCTTCAAACTGAAAATAATACTAAGCAGATGAAATTTCTAGTGCAACCAGAAACCATGGAATATTGTGCTAATACCATATATGTTCCGATTCCTCAAAGCATTAGGGTTGTATCACAAATATTGCTGCAATTGTTTAATTTTACCTTCCTTGAGATCTTAGATCTTACTCTAGTTTCAGAAGATGCAGACCTGTGTATCACAGACTCCAGAGATCTACCCCATACTATTGCTCAGGCTTATCTCCAAGTTACTGGTATCTGGGAAATTATCTGGTAGCACTTGTTACTTCTAAGAGTCCCGTTATTGTGGTTTCATTTATGAAAGGTCACCATTCTCTGAATTATATTCAAGAGCTGTTTCAACTTGTATCTTATGTCTAATCCTGTCCCTTGTCCCAGAGTCACACTCTTCCACAGGGTGGTAGTCTTTTTGGTGACAACAGTACTTATAAATCATTTCCAGAAAGGTGTTTATCAATTTCTCCCATAACAGGTTATTTCCAAACATCAGTGTTTAAATGCAATAAGCGATCACAGTAGCTATAGTTGGAAAACATTTCTTCTGATGAGCTTTATTAGAGTTCGGCATGTTCCCAGAAACGAATTTTTTTGCTAGGAATCTCAGAAAGCCATTGCCAAAAATGTATTTTGTAATATTTTTAGAGCCAAACTGGGATTAAATAGTAGTCAGGGAATGGTGCATCAAAACAGGAAGCTGGGTACAAGTTGACAAGGAGAGGATTGCTCAGCTGATTTTAGACAGGGTCACACTATGAACTTGTTTTCTCCGCCACCCTCCCCACCATGTGGAGCTGCTCGAATGAAAGTGTGTCAGAAGCAGGAGCACAGCACTGAAGTGCTGACTGCTAACTGGCCAGAGGCAAGCATACCTTTGTTCCAAACACTGCCCTGGAAGGAGGGATGTATTTACATCCAGATGGTCCTATGCCTTCACCCATGTCCCTGCTGCAGCCACATGTAGGTCTGTGTAGTGCAGGGACTTCTGAGGAGAAAAAAAAATACATGATGAAGGAAGGTGGAAATCTGTCCTGGAACAAAACTTTAGAATGGCAAGGCAATGTAGTTGAAAAGAGGAAATGGGACAGTGTGGAAAGAGGCCGGGGTGAGGAAGGCAGCCAACTGCACATCATTCAATTCAAGGTTCAGTTATTCTGCAGTGCATCGTGAGATATAACACTATGCGTGGAGACGGAAGGGCTGTCACCCTCTCAGCTTCTGTAGCTTCCTTGGTAAGCATGTGTTGTTTGTGACAAGAAACAAGTCAGTCAGTTGTTGCA
>WEIT01018847.1:73364-94928 GCA_013389985.1 Dryoscopus gambensis | reverse complement strand
AACCTCCCCCGCTCCGCTCCTCGGCCGGCACAGACACAGTCTCTCTCTCTGTGAGGGGCGGGGGGGAAGGGGGTAGAGAACCAGCCTCTTGTCTCTCCACCCTTCCATCCTGCAAAAGCTGGCTCAGTCCCGTTTCCTTCCACCCTCTCTCTCTCTCTCCAGGCTCCGGCCTACCTCTCTCCTCAGGCCGCATGGCTTCAGGCTGCATGGCTGCCCCTTCCCCACCCAGGCCCAGGCCCAGGCCTTCAGGCCTCAGGCTGGGCGGGGGAGGACATCTGCTCCCTTCAAGAGCCAGAACACAAAAGGAAGTTCCTCTGTGATTCTCCCCTTTATCTCCCTATGTTCTCAGAGGTGACAAATCTCTTCAGTGGTCATACCAGGTGTCAATATTCTCTCTGACCACTGATTGGTTTGACTATAACTTCCTTAAAAAACTCACTTCCTGTCAAACCAGGACACTGTATATTTATATACCTGTCCCCCCATAGTCATTTCAGTACCCTGGTTCTTCTCTGAATCAGGCTGGCATAATTCTAGAAGGTTTTATAATCCCACATGCAAGTGCCACTGCTTCTCTTCAAACCATGGTGGAGGTACCTGCTCTTCTGCCTGTCGGGAATTCTCCCACAAACACACCTGACAAACATTCAGAATAGGAAAGTAAGAAATGATACGTAACACCACTATTTTCTTTTCATCGTGCTACATCATTCATTGTCGTCCTCCAAACCCCCTCTAAATCCAGTACAACCTTCCATGCTTTTATCATGTCCAGTAAAAGTACTGACACTTGTTCTTAGTCTTGCCTGTAAATTGGGATAGATTACTCAGAGTACCTCCCCTCAACCTGTCAGTCCAAGAATCTGTGAAACATGTGGAAAAATATCGTATTGAAATATATGTATGTTTACCAGCTAAAATTTCAAAAGTAATCCTCAATCTTGTTTGAAGAGAAAGTCTGCTGCACAGTCCAACTGCTTCCACAGCACAGTCACCGTGTTTCTCCAACCTCCTCTTATGTATGGCATGATCCATGGTTACTTTGAAACCTATTTGTAATTCGGGCAGATAAAAATCAAATTCAAGGCATATTATGTCTTTATTTTGCATGCATAATTTCTTTGACCCAATCACATGTTGCACTGCAATTAAACCAGACAGCCATACAGTTACATGTCCCTTTGAGTTAAAACATGTGAACGGTTCTTAAATTCTCCTCATTAATCAGAAAAACAGGTTAAGCACCTTGCACATCTCACAGTATCTCGTACCACAACATACACACCCGTTCTCTTGAGCTGTCAGCATTAGGCTGGGTTTGAAGTTAGAGGTGTTAAATATGCACTCGGCTCTCTGCTTTGCCTTTATCTTTACTTGAGTCATGTGACCATTTCTGTGCCCCGCTTTCTGCTAGAAAGTAGATTTTCATTGTCTGAACTTGTTCCACATTTTCAAGCTGTTCAATGGAATAATCTTTATTTTCTGCACCTGCTTCCTCAGCTATGTTGTCCGCCGTGTATCATTATTAAAGCTTTGTGCAAAGAGAATCTTCTGAATTTATCCTAAGTTTGTGAACAGTTTTGGTCATATACAGTTTTACTCTTCAGACAACTGGTTTTTAATGTAGAATATTACGATTCCTCTAATTAAAACAACACAACAACCTCCAGTTTTATAAGACCTAACTTCTGTGATGTTTTGTGCCTAAATATTTCTAGAAGGTAAGTTTAAGGAGTAACTGTTCCAGATGTCAGCATGAAAGCCGTTCTTGAAGCCTTAAGAAGTGCTTTGACAACTTCAGATGAAAGATGTAGGTAAGACCTAAGGGAATTCTCTGTATTTCTGGCAATGTATTTAATGTGCTGGAGGATTTAACTTATGCATCCTCTAAGTTTCTTCAGCAAGTGCAAGCATTTCCTTTAATTCTTTGTAAACTCATAAGAATGAAAACTCTGGGCACTCTCTTTCTTATGGCCAATTATTATGCTCATTCTTCTGAATTTTTAAAGGATACCACTCATTGTTTCACAGCTTTGTCTTCTTTCTGATTTTTATTCAAAGAATGTATTTGTGGCACATGCTATAGATAGGAGTAATTATGGTTGAAAACAGGGTACATTAACTGGAGACTTCTTTAACCCATGTGGGCACATTTAGAAAAATTCCCATTAACATTATTTCTGTACAGAAAAAAGAAAAGGGAGGAGAGATCGGGAATTTTAATCCTTTTTGTTTAATGCAGGGACATTTTACAGAACATTTTCCTTCCAACCAAACGGGAAAAAAAGAAAAGAAAATGAAAAAATTTTTTTCAGGTCCCCTCAGGGTTTCTCAGCCTGGTTAATTCACCTACTGTGAGCTTTTGTAGTTTACAAGACTGTGGTCCATCCTGGGAAACACAGCTTTATTAAAGACCCTGTCAAAGAGCAAGAGCATGAAGCATTGAAACAACAGTTCCTTGGCCCTTGGCCACATCTTGGAGTATGTTTATCATCCCAGCCCTGTATAAGATCTCTGGGTACTGCTGAAGCCAAAACAGTTTTAAATGAAAATGAACATGTTCAGATTGTAGCAGGCACATATTGTCCTGGGCATTTGATGGAGTTGAAATGGTAAACTATGATTCCTTTGAAATGACCAACATGTTGAGAAGTAGAATTCCCACAATGCAGTGCACTCATTGTGTAGAAAAAAGTAATTATTATTCTGACATTATTGTGATCATAATGAGAAAGAAAGCAGTTATTTTTCTTGGCCAAGCCAGTCAGAGATGGCTTGATGGCCTGTTTGATGTGTACTGATAATTATTCCTTTCACTAGAAATGAACCTGCTAAGGTGTTCCATGATGGTACATAGCCATTAATTTTTTTAAAACAAGATGCTGCCTGAAATGCATTTTCATGTCCCCTCTCAGTCAGATTTACTGAAAACAAACAAGATCAACACAATTTTCAATATATCTCTACACATCCAAGGAAATAACAACCTAATTCTTGTCACATCTTCTTTAATATGATCCAAAAGCAATCCATCTTTGAATGCACTGCCTATGAAGGAGGTATCTCCTGACTGGTGTGCATTGACTAAAATGTGTGCATGTCTGAACTTTGAGGCAAGGGGTACATCTGTTAAACGTGAAAAAGAAGTCTATTTACCAGCCATGCACATTCTTACAACCTGCCTTCTATGTTGGAGTTGCACAGTCTTCTGCCACAACTAAGGCTGATTTCCATTCTAAAAATAAAGAAACAAATCTCATCTCATCCATGCAAACAGGTGGGAGCTATTAGCCTTTTCAGCATCTACTGGGTATGATTTGCAGAACGCCTGACCAGAACACAGCTTCATCATGACCAAGGCTGCACATGGAGAGACAGTGCTACCCTTCACTGGAGAAATCACAGTGCAGCTTGTGTTTCATTTGAGCAAGAGAAAGCCCTATACTGCTCGCCTGTCCTGCTTCATGTTTTCTAAAAAGTAGTGGGTGTTACTCTGCCAACAATAGCTGCACTGCTGGGTCCCTGGGAGTCATTCAGCAGAGGAGAGAGAGGAGTGCCATTCCTCAGCTCCAAGGAGAGCAGTTTACAAAAGATGTTGCCCAAAACCTCCAGAACTGAGTTAGCTCCTTCTTGCTTCAGGAAATGTTGTCCTTGATTATGCCTCCCTTTGCTATTGTTAGTGCTGACAATGTCTTCTTATCAAACAAACTTTTTGTTAAGCTTCCATAAATTCCTGTTTGTTTAGCCTGAAAACAAAATAAGACAACCTACTCTACTCCTGCAAGAAAAACTGCTGAAGTGAGGGGCCTGTTACCCACCAGAAACAACTAACTGAGTGAAACATCTTTTAGCACCTAACTGCAAAGCAGGTTCATACGGAAAGGTCATGTGAGCATAAACAGCCCTTTTGTACCCTGACAGGCAAGGACTCCCAGAAGCCCACAGCAGTTGCCTCTCCTCCCTCACACATAGGGTCTCAGGAAGGCTAATGAGTCCCTACTGCTTCCCATTGCTGGCCATTAGCACAGCTGATGGCTAACAAAGCCTTGCTGCAGCTTAGCTCCATTCCTCCTGGGTTCTGCTCCCCCAGGGAGACAGGTGGCCCACAGCGAGCCTTTCACAACATCACCCAATTCCCTTATGGGGTTTGAAGTATTCAAGCTCCATCATGGCTGAGGGGAACCTGGGCTGCTTCAAATGTGTTCTGAGGTACCCCAAACACAAGCCTGCCTAAGGAGATCCTGTACCCAGAGCCTAAGCTTGAGTTAAACTCATGCCTGTGTGACTCGGATGGAGAAACTGAAAATAGTGTTGTTCTGAAAGGAAATACATTTAAACCCAGCAATAGATATGCCTTGTCTGAAACATTCTCCTGTCATTGCCCCAGTCTTACTACCAATGAATCTGTTTCACTCACATACCTTAAACTGCCGGAAGATTTTGTAACACCTTATAGAGATGTGTTCTCAAATCTCAGGGGGCTGCATAAAAATTGCTTGTTTCATACTTTAATTTCAGACATAAGTTTGATAAGCTGTTGATTAATTAGTTTCCTCATCAGATACAGAACTATATTTGTTTATATCACCACAGTTCAGTATAAAACAAATTATTTTTCTGATTCCCCAAATCTGTTGCAACAGAGTCACTTCTTCAGGTTTTTTCTTTTTTCTTCTTTTTTATTTTTTTTCTCAGCACATTCTACTACCACAAACAAGATGTAGCCAGAAGGAGCAGAATTGCAGACAGAAGTCTGCAAGCCATGGGTTCTGTAGGGGACTCTCCTGATGGTACTGTCAGATCAGATGAATTCCTCAACCACAGGTTTTAGAAGGACCCCAAATTGGAGCTGTTCTCCGCAGAAAGGTGAAAAAAACCTGAGCAGCCATGAACTCAAAAACCCTCTCAATGATCATCCTTTTCCTCAAGATATAAGCCAAGGACTGGCCAATCTTTCTCTTGGAGCATGGTCTTATGCTCTGGATCAGCAGCCAGCCTGGGAGAGCTTTATTGAGTCCCTTCCACTCCCTCCAAATGCTCTTGATAGAAAACCTGGGGCAAGATGGCCTGTTTTTTTTTTTTTTTTCAAGGAAAGAAAAGACAAATGGCTCCTATGTGGCTAAGGTCCTCATAAATTCAGACACCTCTTGGTCCAAAGAATTAAATGTGAATTTGCTTCCTGTAGGTGAATCCTGGAAACAAAAACAATACCCAGGACGAACAAAACAGATTGTAGCACATTTAATTACGTTTTTCTTGCCCTTCTTAATCACCAGGCAAAGCAGAGCTGTTCATATGCATGATTAATGTGATAATTTAACAAGTGATCTATAGTAAAGGCACAACAAGTAAAAAGTAGAGGTTTAGTTTGTTGGTAAGCAAACATGCATCTGCCTACCAACAAACAGCACACCCTGATCTACAGGGAGATGGCCTGATATGGACACTGCTCTGACCTGATCTTTTAAAATATTTATATTTGTACTGTAGTCTCTTATGGACCTCTGCAATAGTCAATTGGAGGCACTTACTCTTTCTGCTGGTCTTTCACTGTGGTAAATATTTAATCACAGAGGGAAGTGTGCCTTTGCAAGAGGAAGCATCAGTCACAGACTCTTAAAAAACAGCACAAAGGGCACTATTACCTAGAAGTATTTTATTCTGTAGTCTAGGAGTCAAGAAAGGTCCATCTAATTAATTCTGCAGTGAAATCGCAGCCTCTCTCTGGGAATTTGACATTTATCCCCTCTTCTCTGAAAAAAAAATAAATTTAGTAAAGAATTAGAGCCTTTTCTGGCTAGTTTATGACTAGATTTTGTAGCAGGATGCATGGTGCTTGATTAAGTGGCCAGCAATATTTAATTTGGTTTCTAAAACTGAGGTGCAGGCAGTACAGGTTCTTGGGCTACCCAAAAAAACTCATGCCAGGTCATGCTTATACTGCCGTCTAAAGTTGCCTCCGTCAGGACAGAGTTTTTAGTAATTCTTCAGAAAGTATGAGTGTGTGTTTGAAATAATTCAAAATCTGGTTTGACTTATTCAAACAGGTGATAAAAAATTAATGGCAAAAAGACATCTATTTTTATGAGTATGACTAATTTGCAGTAATCCTTGAAAGATTTTTAGGATAGGTAGGATCCACGCAAAAATCAATTGTTAGCAGAAAGGCAGATAGATGAATGCGACTTGGTATACACAGCAAACAAAATGATGATCTGAGCAGCTATAAAGAGTCATAACTCACAGAACAAATGCATATTGAGGAATATATCAGGAAAATAAAGTATCAGGAGAAGAAAAATGGAGCAGAATGTGATTATTTTGGACTCTGAAAAAGTTTAGTGAGTCGTAATATACTCTTTGAGTCTGGTTCTGCTAGAGATCTGGATTGTTACACAAATTTAACTCTTAATGTTTGGCTGACAAATAATGCCTATCATGCAGAAAATAAAATTAAAAATGCTTTTGTTTGAGTCTTAGTACTTTGGTTTGGGTTTTTTCCTAACTGGGATGCATATCTGGAATACAAAGTTACATAAGACAATGAAAGGTTACTAGTACTAAATCACTGCTTCTTTTGATACTGAATTACACTGCAGTTCATTAGCCAGAAACTATCTCAAAGTATATTTCTCTAGTTTAAATTTTCAGACTGTGACTTCTGTTGGAGTTGATGACATAAGTTTTTTCTTAATTATACTGGGATAAATCAAAAGTAATAATGCAGCAATCTGTGGAATTGCTCTGGGTATACAACAACTTAATTGGAAACAGAATTTGAATCGTTAATTCAATGTTCTTTTTTTTATTACTGCTTTGTGTGTGTATGTGTTGCACTACATTAATTTTATATGAGGAATATTCTAGAAATACAAACTCACCTATAACTTCTACTTTTTATTTTGCCTGAAAGATGTCTTTATTTTTTGCAATTTAGGTAAAAATAATTTCTGGGAAAGTTACACTAGGGATAAAGTAATTTCAGGATGATATTACAGTAAAAGTGATGTAATGGTTTCTGATCTACCTGAGGGCATCTTTTTTTTAAAACAAAATTTTGCTCATGAAATAAATCTGGATCCTAAAGCCAAGACTGAGGAGTAGGCAGCACAGAAGGATTCTAAAAAAGCATTGATGGAGAGAACAGCAGACATAAAAATGTCAGTATGGTAGGGTTTTTTCAATAAAACAGGTTTCTAGAAAATTTCCAGGAGCTGAAGTTCAGGTAAATCCATGCTCACATGTTATTATTCCTCAAGTAGTAAAACTGCCAATACCACACACAAGCTTTCCTTTTATTTAAATCTGTGTTTTGCAGTCAGTTTGTAATGAAAATCTAATCAAAAAAAGCAGGTCCATAGAGAGGAAATTGATGAATAAGGGATAGACCACACACAGGCACATACAATTTCCATTTTCTAGTAGTGGTGAGATGCAGTTTGTGGTCTTCACTGACAAAAGACTGAAGTTTCACTTAATTTGTTATATGCTTAAAGCATTGGACCAAATGAATTGGGAAGATTGTTATCAGACATCTGGCAAGGAGTCTGCATTATAATTCGGGCATGTATATTATTTTGATGTTTCAGATTTGCCACTTCCACTACTGACTATCAAAGTGTATTAAATCCGACAGATGCAGGTCAACAGCTGGGTGTCCACGTACACAGCTTCTTTCCTTAGATTGAAGACAGAATTCCATTTCTAGTCTCTGTGGCTGTCATCCAGGAAACAATAAACTGCAAATAAAAATTTTGTGATGAGAATTGTTTTTTACAAAATTGTGTATTTTCCTGGGAAAAAATCATGTCAGTGGAAAATTTCCAACTCCAGACAGCTCAAGACACTCCTATGAATGTATCCTTCATGACTGCCTGAGAAGCCTTCTTCACTGGTATTCTTCTATGGGTTCTGTCCAGCTGCCAATCCCAAGCTTGGTGAGGTGAGACTCTTAGAATTTGTTGCAAGGCACAGGCAGCCTGATTAGGCTGATGATGAGGTCTAGGGCCTGGGCCATATGAACAGTGTTTATTTTTATAACATTCTGTATGCCAAGGCAGCACCCAAGAAGTGAGACACCTTTGGATGCTTTTTAAATAATGTAATTTTAAAGGATTTTGAAGTGATTCCCAGGCCCATGTGCAAAAACCTGCATTTAAACACCTGACAAAACTGTTTTCAATATACCAGAACAAGTCCAATAAGCCATAAGCTTACACCTCATGTTTGAGATCTCATCAGAGTAGGCAGTTAAGGAACCCTGAGATTCTCCAGGGCTGATGCTGTGAGTTCAGAGCCCACATGGGAGCACAGAACAGGCACACACTCCTGACAAATCAGACTCCACCAGAAAGAAACAGTCAGAACACAATTACTGCTTCCCTTGCAAAAAGCTTGTATAGTTATGACAAAGGGGGAAGAGCCCCACAAGCCTAGATGTGGACATCAGACACCACACAGACTGTGTGTACTCCCAGACACCCCTTCAGCCAGCCATGGTTGGGGGAAGTTGGTTGTCTTATATGGGCTTCCCTTTAGAAATATTACATTCTCTATGCACAGCACTAGATAGTTACTTGTAATCTAAAATCTCACCCTGATATGCCCAGGATTAAAAAGTAGTAGTAGTAGTAGTAGTAGTAGCCACAGTAGAATCATCTCTCTTTGATATGACCAGAGCAGAGGTTCCTGGGTATGTGTCTTCACACACAGACACCAAAGTGCTGACTGATTTTTAGGATGAAGATGTCACTTGGGAATTTTCCCCACAATTGTCTTTCAGTGATAACACCTTGCCAAGGAATCTCACCCCATCTTGCTTTTGCCCTCTGCCTCAGCAAGAAGCCAAACAGAAAGGCACTGCCAGGGCAGGGTCGAAAGCACTGAGCAAACTCTGAGCTCACACTATCCCTAGGTGGTGGTTGGAGCCACTAATGGCACATCCCATCAAAACCCCCACACAGATTGCTTCCCAGATGTGTCAAGCTTATCTGCAGCATCCAGCAGTTCTTATACATATCATTCCCAAAGGAGTCATCTCATAGCTGAAAAACCTCCTTGGACCTATCATCCTTAACAATAAAAACCACATTAAAAAGTGAGATTAAAAGCCATAATCAATCTATAATTATAAGGTAAAAAGCCAAGAAGTTGTTAAAATGGAAGGTACCTTTATTCCTTTTTTTTTTTTTAACATGACAGCATAATAGCAATGGACCAGCACTGTTCATTTGAAGGGCTGTACCAGCTCAGAATAAGAAAGTAAATCCTTCTGCACATTTTAATATTAATAAAACAATTTAGCAGTTCTCTCTCAAAAGAAAGAATATTTTCTCTCATAATGTCTGTGTGTACTTTAGCCAAACTGTGGCATCTCACATTCAAAAATCATTGGCCAAGACATAAAACGAAATTGTTGCTTTTCTGGTACCCAGGACTGCATATGCCTATTCAGCCTAATTTCAGATATTTCAGAAATGCATATGGGGAATGATAGCCTGAAAAAGAGGCATCTTTCCTGCAGGCATGTGGAAGTTTTGAAGTCCTTGGTTGAAATGTGAAGAACTCTCATCATTTCTCAGAGGAACAACGCACTGACTCATTCATTTTATTTCCATCATTAAGAAATGACTAGATAATAATAAGGTTTCATCTCTTTGACAAAGATCCATTTTCAGACAGGCTATTAATTGAAAATGTGCTAAGTATTACTTTCTGTTATCAATGCATTGTTTTAATGTAGTATTACATTAGAATGACTACAAATAATAATACATATGATCCTTCAATACAGAAACATGTATAATTTATATCTCTATATGTATATAAATAGTTATATAAAATAGAAAAAATTCAAATTAATCCCTTTTCAGCAAATTGCAGTGAAAGGGAACACAGAGACCTTCCCAAAAACTGAAATTAAGGTGGCTTCTGGTGATAGATGAATCTTTAGAAGCACTTTGTTTTTTGTGGGTAGTTGTCAAATAGTGGTTTACAGCAGTCAAAACAACCTGTGTAGTGCTCCTTAAGAGTTGTTGTGAATTCCCCAGAGCATATCCTACCTATTTTTAGCTGAATTTTTTGGCTACAAGAAGGGGTAGAAGAGGGAAGGAGAAAGAATATGACAGCTGTTAATAAGTAGTCTGCACAGCCATGAAACTAAAAGTCAGATTAGAAGACAGAAGGAGAGGAAATTAGAGAGAACTGTGAAAGTAAGAGAAAAGTAGAAAGAAATGCCGTCTGAAGACTGTTTGAGATGGAGACTGCAAAAAAGGTTTCACAATGAAGATAATAGATCGTAATTGTGGTCAAATCAACAAAAAGAACCAGGAGTTTCTATCTGCCCATCGGAGGTTGACGTGGCAGGCTGGCCAAGGCCTCAGCACAAGGGTGGCTGCTTATGGCATGTGTGCAACACTCACAGTCACTACCAAGTTACAACCATGCCCCACGACCCAAATAGCATCCTGCTAAATTCATGCAGTGCAGCAGTGGAAGCTGTCCTTAGTAGTTCTCCTCCACTGAAGAGAAGGGTCACTAAATCCGAGAGGAATTACTGTAACTTTAGTCATTATTGGAAGCTAGGAAAAAATCAGCAAATTAAATTTTTTTCCCCAGATCAGTATTTTTGCCTACTTGCCCACGTATCATCAAGTAGATACATTTTAAAAAACCACACATTGGTGTGGTTCTGTTGAGCCCTTTCCAAAGTCATTGAAGTTTATTGGAAAAAGATGATCTTAGGGAACACAAAAATACAGTTTGTATTTAGGTATAAAAATGTTTGTTTGGTCATTTTTATTTCTTGACTATATTTGGTTCAATACCCTATTTGACAGAATGCTGCCGAGCTTTGCACACTCAAAATGTGACTTGCCTATTTTTGGTTAATTTTAGGGATAAATAGTTACATATTCTCAGTTCCTTATTACTGCTTGCTTCTGCTGCTACCAGAAAGCTCACAGCCAAGTAAATCAAAGTATCCAGATGGAGGAGAAAAACAGTTCACTCAAGAAATGGATTTCAGCTTCAGTTTTCCCAAGAAGCTTTTATAAACACTAAGGCACAGAATGTTTATGAAAAATGTCTCGTCAGTGTCCTTTTAAATGTGCCATGCATATGGAGCATATACAAAAAACATTAGAAAGGAAATGAAGTTCCTGTAGATACTCCATGTCATTTGGGCATTTGGAAGCCACCCGTGCCCCAACTTCAGAGTATATTCAGCAATACCTATAAGTCCGGAAACGATCCATTAAAAGTAAGGTTTCTATCTGCCATATAGGGGAGACAAGCACAATGAATAGAATATGTTTGGTTTGGGAAATCTGGTTTTGCCTGTAAAGCGGCACAGGCAAATGTCTGTCTCCTTACACATTAATAGAAAGATGAACCTAATGTTCATCACCTCATGTGGTTTTGTGTGTCCCAGGAATACTACTGCGACTGTCTGCAACTACAAGGCTCCATCTGGCTGCTCAACTGGAGCCTAATGTGACAACTGATTGTTATGCAAAAACAATTGATTAGATTTTTATGTTCCTCAACAAGATGACTCAATTACAATGAGTATAATTTTTCTTTTATTTTCTTCTTTTTTTCTTTTTACTTTGTAGCTTATAGTTTATTTTATTGTTTTCCTGTTCTGGCATTGAAGTCTGTAGACTATCAAATGCCCTTGCCAAGAGGGAACTACACGACTCTGGGAGCTTGATGTACTGTGAAGGACTTCTGGGAGGCTTGGCAGCAACTTTCCCAAAGCACAGTTGATCATGCAGCATTCAGACAGAATTTTTGAGTAGTCTTGCTAACCCCCTCTCCAAAACAATTGGGAGATGAGTATTAAAAATGAATTTGAGTTATTAACTGTTCATCTGTTCACATCTTCTAAGTTGGTCTGCTCTTCCATTTCTAAAGCTCTGCTTTTGAGATGCCATGAGCCAAAGCAAGCCTCGGCAGTACTGGTCTCGCCCATTTTGCAAAGACCAGAAACAAGGTTCAGGGGGGAAGGAGGCTAGCAGGTGTTGTGAACTTTACAGATCTGGCACACTCATCTTCTGCAAGAATTGTTTTCCAGCAAAGTTCTTCACATTTCTATTGATGCTCTGAAAAGAGAATTTAGGCCTCAGAGGTGGATTTTTTTTACCAGCATTATACTGATGAGCTGAAGGGCAAATAAAGCTCCTTCTGTCCTGCATATCCTGTATCTGGGGATGACATCCTTGTGTTTACAGAGATTTGAGACTACTGTTCTTATTTTCCCAACATCCAGGGGGTGTGTCTATACAAAAAACTTCAACAAGAGTGCACTTTAATGGCTCAGGCCATTAAAGCACCTCCTAAGCGTGGAATGAGGAATCAGAAAGAAACAAAAAAAGACTATATTTACTTGTGACTTGCTGGAGAAATTGCATTTTTCCTTAAAACTGGAAATTTGGGTCAGATCCAAAATTCATCTCATCCTGAGTAATTCAAAGGTGTTTCAATCCAAATCCACTAATTCTAAAAAGCAGCAAATTGTAGTAGAGTTCTGTCCTCCTTTATGTCCTATTCCAATCCTCACAAATGTAGGTCTTCCCTATTTTAAAGAGTTTACAAAAGTAGTTTCATGAGGCAGAAATATGGTAACACAATTTCTCCCCACATTAGAAAGCAAATACCTCCCTTTCTTGTAGCAGAATAATGCTATTTGAAGAATTCTTAGGAAAAACAGCATTTTGGTAACAGGCTTATGTGCATGATGTACACACAACCCAACACAGAAGGAATACCTTCCAGCACACTGAGCCACTGGCATAACCCTCTGCTGCTTACTCGCTGCTCTGTTTCAGTTGAGGGCTCCATGCATCAGACATTGCCACAGAGGAAAAGTGGGGAGATAATTGGTTCTCCCCACTCTGAAGTTCATTTTTATTGCTCTAGATGCTGCTTTTGAATTCCTCCTCTTATCAGGATTTCCTAATCATGATTTCACCAATTGTTTTTTTCATAAAAGCAGAGCCAGGATGCTGCAAAAGCATCTGGGAAGAAGAAATTGAAATATTTTCATATTCAACAATGAAGGTTTTTTCCTCAATTAGCTGTTAATATGAAAATTAAGCAATATAATATGAGTTTCTCAAACAAAAAAAAATCATTTAGAATATATTTTTTCATTGGGTTGTAAGGGTTTTTTTTCCTTCAAGGGAAAGTAAAAGCAGAGGACCTGAAGTCAGAGGTAATTTTGCAGGAGACTAGACACCACTCAAATCTTATGTCTTTACCTGTGAATGAGAATTTTATAACCAGGACATTATAGAAGCAATCACAGCACCTGGAAGTTTTATACAGATGTACTGACCCTAAACTGAGATAAAAGCCAGAAATTTCTTAAATATTCAGCTCTCTAAAGAGCTTAACTCTCTAAAATTCTTTGAAAGCACATCACTCTTACAACAGATTGGAATAACTACTGTTTCATGCCTGCCTTAGGCAGTAGCACAAAGATGCTAAATACCAGTACATTCTGATTCTTATAAAGCATAGTTTCTTCTTGCTCTTGTAGGTGAGGCTGATCTATCAAGCCCCAAAGTCTATCCTGTCCAGGCAGCGTTATTAGACTTGCTCCACTGGGAAGGAGTCCCAAAGGTTCCAGTGTAACACGAAATTATTCAAGCTGCACCCCCCGCTTTTTTTTTTTTGCAATTAACCTTTAATTCTGAGTCACACCACTAGGCCTTATTAGCAACATCAGTCTTGCTGGCCCACAGCCCCACAACACCTCGCAGCTGAAGGAACTATGAGCTGGCTTCCCTACTTCTAGGGTCCCTAGAGCTTTAAAGCAGATCTAAATAAACTACTGGGGGGGGGGCGGGGAAGGAGCAGCAGCTGAGAATTTAATTTAAACATTTAAAACTTGTACTGTGAAGAAGAACGCAGACTTGGGAACACTGTCCACGGGGAATTTCAACAGAAAGTGCTTGTGAGCTGGAGATGTGTAACTTACCAGCAATAAAAGGGGCTCAGGCTTTGCTTACTTAGGAAAGCTGAATGGGATGATTGCTATTAGGGAGTGCAAATGCTCACTATAATATACACCACATTAATGTTCCCAGCAGCAATGCTCTTCAGCTTCAATTATACTGTCAAAGCACCCATTTTACCAAAGGTTGTACGAGTAACAGTACCAGCATCACGACCTTTAGCAAATAGTAAAATAGTAACACCCTTCAAAGCAGAGTGTTTTGCTGCAGAACACAGTTGAAATTTAATTTCTCCACCATATGAAAAATTGAAATACTTAAGCAACAACATTCAGCAACATCATCTGCCATCTCATAGTGCACAGAAACTGGGCAATTATGTTTCGCCTCGGGTGGCTAATAGGCCCATTTCAAATTTCAGGCATTATCAGATAATAACACTGCCTGCATCTGAGTATGTTATTATAATTATTAACCGTAAAGAAGGAGGGGGGAGGAACTACACACAGGGAGGGAGAAGGATTGTTTTTAATTATTTAATTTTGAAGTTACATAAGATAAGTTCATTTTTCCCCATGAACTAACAGCCAGAGACTGAGTGCTGGCACCACTGCAGATTTAACTCAGTTCAAACAGACTTGTTTTTAAATTCATAAAATCTTATCATTGCTATTTGGAATAAGTAGGTTTTGAGCAGTGAGACTTGTCTAGAAACATAACATGCAAGTGAAAATGGCAATGACAACAGACATTCTGAATAATCTTCCTCTATCAGCTTATTGCTGATATCATGCTTAAAACCTGAGATCAGGGGTTTAGATCCATTACTCTATTTTAATGATTTTGCTTTCAAACTCTTCTTAGGATGTGGATATTCATGAAGAGAATGATGAAAACAGAACCTAGATGAATATCTTTGATACATTCATGCATGCCAAAATTTAGGGCCGAAAATATTTACATATTTGGAAAGTGGAGAAATAGCCTTCAGGAATAGGGATCCCTAGTCAAAGTGGCACTGAAGGCCACTGTTTTGCCTTTGTGACCTGGGTAAAAACATATAAAAACAATAGATAGCTATTTTGATGAATTTCACATCCTCCATTTCTGTACCTGTAGCAAAAGTTATGTAGTACCAAGGTGCAATACAGCTTCAGGCTTTTTAGATTTATAGCTGCTTTAGTTCATGGGAGGAATATCGATATATACCTTCCTACAGAAGGGAACAGAAAGTTCAGTAGATATAGAAAATTTAAGAAATAAAATTATGTAATGTAGAAATTGATATTCTTCCCATCTCTAGATTTGGTTTGATTCTGTGATATTCATATTCTTCAAAGCCTAAGTCTCAGAGACAACATGAAAAGTGCTTTTAATATTTCCTTTATTTTAAAAGTAATTTTCTAGCATTCTGTAGAAAATGCTTCAGAAACATTGAGGTGAATTTACACTTTTGGCCAAAATATAAGACAGCATAAAAAAAGCTAACTGATGACTTTAACCCTTTTCATTATTTCATGTAGGACTGCTCTTTCCAGCTCTCAAAGGTCATTCAGTGCACAGCAGGACTATAATGCACGAGAGCTGAGTGCTGTGGAAAAGACACTTTCAACAGAGCTGCATTAAAAATCAGACAATAAGAAGGCAGTTAAAAACAAGTATTCGTCTAATCACCTGGAGGCAAAAAATTCTCCGTTTGAGCAGCCACTGTGAGTCACTTCAAGCTACCAGCAGCATGCGTGCTCCAATCCCACGAGCTTTCTAACCACATCAGAAGCCAACTTCACATCTATCTGTGTCTGGGGATGTGCTACAAATAACTACTTTTCTGAAAAATTATAAACTTAGGAATTCAGTTTTCATGGGTGTCCTTTTCTCTGCACATATTGAAGTTTTCTCATGAATTATGTTTTACAACTAGAAAAGCAAGAAAAACCTCCTTCCCTAAGCAGTGTTAAAGGCTAGCTGTGATGGAAGATGCAGTTCAGGAGACTCACAGTACTGGACAGCGAGGCGCTTCTCCAGATCCCTCCAAAACAGAGCTGCTCCACTTCCCTAAAGGGAAGCTTTGGCTAAAACGCAGCACTTCACGTTTTTCCATTAACTAATCTTAAATACACATGTGGAGTTAGTTTTAGGCGATAAGGCAAATACAACTGCAAGAAGGTCTCTGCCTCAGCAGCACTGGATTTGATGAAGAACAGGTCTCCCTTCTGAACCTTTGTGAGCTTTCACAAAACAGCCTCGCCAGTGCTCATGTAGCCGGTGCCAGTATTTGCAGCTACTCTGATCCAGCACTCCAGGAAACCCGTGGTCATCTCCAGTGCTTTGCTCCTTAGCTGCCCGCAAGATTTCATGACATGGCCAGCCCAACCTCAGCAGCCAGACTATGTGTAACACAAGGAACTCAGGAAAGGGGAGGATTGATTCTCCCACATGTCAGTAGGGAACTAAGCAGCAAACATATGTCTTGGTTAAGCTTATAAAAGCTGAGGCCACCAGTAACAGATGGAGCTAAGCTGAAAACCACACTGGATTGTGATCTCCAGCATAAGAATGCTGAGATGGAAGCACTGGGAGGCAAGGGCAGCCTGGCTTCCCTGGGCCTTGGTGGGAACGGTTCATGCACAGCAGTCATGACCCTGGCACAGCACCTGAGAACTGAAATATGAGTGGTATGTTTTATGGTTAGGGGCCGACTTTATGGCTTTTTTAACTAGTAAGGGAATTATTTGTAAAATTATTTTTTCAGGGCTCACTGTAGAGTTTTTCAGTATGATGTAATTATTTATTGTTTCAGCCTTTCAGTGCCACACAAGAGGTAAGTGGACAGGACACGGAAATTTTCCGTTACTGCAGAGCATTGCAGCCCAGCAAGTACATTATTGATAGGATATTTAGCAAATTCTGAATGGCTGCTTATTTACTAGTTTGCAAACACCAGATATCTCAAGTATTAAGATATTCAACTCTTGATTGCTCTCAAATAGAAATTGATGACATCATACATTTAAAACAAACAAACAAATAAAAAAAATCCAAAACCAGAAATAAAAATGTTTACTCTAGTGAAAAAAATCTCTTAGCTCTGGAAATCTTCCTGTCTCTCTCTCCTCCTCCCCCATGTTTTGAAATGGCAGTGGTCCAACATACAGTAATCCAGTTTGTTCAGTGACCAAACACTCTTACGCCTGGAGGATCAACTCGAGATGCCGCACAGCAAGAATCAATTCGTGAAGCTGACATACGAGCACCCTCTGAAGGCTGCAGTACCTGCGGTGCCTGAAATGCCATTATTCTCCCTGTAAGTGGCAAATCTCAAGAGGTGGAATCACTTTTTCCCTGGCCTGTTTTCAATGGCAACACGTCAGGTTTTAATTGCCTAAAAGGGTCTTAAATTTAAAATGCTTTTTCCCAGGTTCTTGGATAATTTAAATCCCTGACTAGTTCATTAAAAGGCCATTTGCGACGAGGGAGGCTGGTGCATCTCTCACTTAGCACGCTCAGCTGAGCTAGGAATAGAAGCAAATAAACAGCAACTGCATTGCCTGACACTGAGCACGAGTGTTTGAGGTCACCGACAGCAGTGGCAGAGGGGCAGAACAGATATATTGTGGTTAAAAGGCTCCATTCTTCCTTGAACAAACATATAAGGTGAAATCCTGGCTTCAGTGAAATCAGTAGCAAAATTCTGCGAGATTTCAGTGGGAACAGAATTTTCTCTCAATTAGTTTCAGGGTTCCTACGAGGTGTAACCTTTGAAGGTGCAATGTGAATAGATAGCTGATCCATCATGGTCCAGTGTTGCTCACTGGAGAACACAAACCAAATTAGAACAACATGCGGTAGATGTGTGCTTTGGCTAGACACCTTCCTCAGTGTTTTGCACTTTCATTCTGTGTTCTGGTAGTGTCTGTGTATTACTTCAAAATGGTACAATATTAGAATAGACCCAGTAGTGGAGACCTCATTTAAAGGAGCATTCTAGACATCAATAAAAGTCAGTTTCCTGATGAATGGAAATAGGCCTATAATAAAAATGGAAAAGATGTATTCTTAAGGCATTTGGAGCTGAATTTACGAGAGAGGTGGGAATAGCCCCTTGCACAGGTTCTGCTTTCTATGCAAAATTAATATAAGAACCTATTATTTTTAAATTTGGAAAATCTTAATATTTTCTAAAGTTTGGGAAACTATAGTGAGGAATGTATCATTAAAAAATCTCAGATGATGTTCAATGTATGCACATGTATAGGTGGTTCTCATAGACATAGCTGTCACTATTCGTATATATATGAACAACAATAATATATATATATATTTATACAGAAATAATGAGGCTCATAATGCAGCCTCATAATGCATATTGTTTTTACCTGAATGCACATATACTGTGCACGCTCACCTCTCGAATTTTACAGACCCTGACCACAAATATTTCACCAGCCAGGACTGCTTGCAAAGTTCCAGTTCTTAATGTCAACCACTTTATTAATAATTTTACTCGGCACTTATATAACCTCTCTAGGGTAAATGATACCTTCTGGATGCTGAGAGATTTTCCCTCACAGAAAAACCATGTGTTCGTGGTATCACAGTTTCTTGCCACAAGCTTGGCACTATACAGAGTTGAAAAGTTTTGCTCTGCAGTGCTGCCTGGTCTGGTGCTATACAAATATTAAATGCTGTTGATACCTCTAATGAATTTTGGCTCTTAGGTAGCTGGAAAGCGAAATCTGGGAGCAAGCTGCAGCTAACCAAAAGAGTTCAATGGCGAAGCACACTTGTTCATTTCCGAATGCCTAGGTACTTTTATTTTCCTGATGTAGTTCTTTCCATCACAATTTAAATTAAGCAGCTTGTTTAACTTCTTTTCACGCATTTCCCAAGGAGACTGAAATAGAAAGTGTATCTTTAAATTCTATTATTTTTTTTAAATCTATCTGCTTCCTTCCCTCCCCGTTTGAAAATTTTCTCTTCCTTGGAAAGCACGTTTAACAAAAGTAGTATTTTTCTTTTTTCTTTTTTTTTCTCCTGTGACAGGCTAAATTTTCCTGGTTTTCCTTTCTTGCTGCTCACTGTCACTTTGCTGTACAACAGAACAGTGAGAAAATGATCCATCTCTGTAAAGGTTACTTCCTATTAAACTTAATACCTCTTTGAACTGCTGCTACTTTTTCTTGAAGGCCTATATTTGTCTTTAATTAAAAAGAAAGGATGTGGATGATACATAGCTAGCTCCCTCTGATCTTTACTATTTGATCCCATCCACTCGAATATAAATGTTCTTTCTTGTTCATTCAGACACTAAATCAATGCAACAAATCCAAAGGTCTACTGCAGTGTTTGTTTATTTGTGGGATTCTTGTTTTCTTTTCTTTAATGAATGTGTTGAAAGAGAGATATTACAATAGTTGGACCCCAAGAATTTGATATTTAAAACACAGAGCATAGAAAGGCGAGATCTGTTAGGCAATTCAGCATGTTTTGCAACATAATGCAAACATCTATGTTAGGAAAGCATCAAACTCGAAGAGTTAAATACCAAGAGTGGGATTACTTGAAGCTGACCCTACCTTCCCCCCAGGGAGGGCAATGCTAATGCACCCAGAGGATTAGCAGCCTTAATACAGGCTAAGTGTATCTGTGTCTGACTAGTCCTCTTTCACGCTATGGTTCAGTCCATACTCCCAATCAGTTCAATTTACCATTGCATTCTTTTTACAGACGTGAGCTGCACCACCACTTACAGCCTCCTTTCTCCCCCAGATAATTATAATCCTCCTGGAGACAATGTCTTTTCTGCTTTGGTTTTAAAATTTTACAGTTAGATTTGTAATACAGGATGAAATTACATTTCCATATCTCCTTCTGCTAGCTCTCCCAGCTTTCCTGCTCTGCAGCTTTACATGCTCAAGTCACAGCATTTCTTTTTAAGCTGGGTCTTGCTAATCTCTTCCATTCAGACCTGTCATGTTCGGCACCTCAGGGTAGATCACATTGGAATAGGGAAGACAAGGGATCTGGTATGTCATGGACAGAAGGTATTTTGCTTGTTTACCCACTTTCTCTTTTGAAAATTATTTTCTTCAGATAGCTTAATGTCTTCTTCATAAGTGTCTTTCATGTCAGAGCCATTTATGAAATCCCTGCTGGAGAATTCTATCTTAAAAATTAGGCAGCTGGGGACTGGAATAGTTAGAAAATAATATCATTACAGTGCAATAGTATGTTAATAGTGCTGTTATAGCTTTGTAATTCTTACTGTTCTCATATCCCTGGCCTGCTATATGCTGATTTTTTCTCTCACTAAAGGAATTGCTATAGCAACATACCTTCAAACACGTATGATTAATACTTTATATGCCCATGACTGACTAGATATTTGTTCTAGACATAGCATATTGAAAAACAAGATGGAATACCTGCCACGAATCCATAGAACAGAAACTGATTTATACCAGGAGAAAAATAAATCATAAATTGAATAAGAACAAGAGAAA
The DNA here is from genome assembly GCA_013389985.1 of Dryoscopus gambensis. Classification (NCBI taxonomy): domain Eukaryota; kingdom Metazoa; phylum Chordata; class Aves; order Passeriformes; family Malaconotidae; genus Dryoscopus; species Dryoscopus gambensis. The sequence continues at coordinate 74,464 of WEIT01018847.1, read as the reverse complement.
ATACAATTTCATATATTTAGAATACAGGCAAGTTGATAAAATATACTGCAATGCTTTGATCTCTCCGGTATATCTAAATAACACAGAATATCACAAGTGATTGTAGTTTTATATTAAAAAAAATGGGGTTTTTTTCCACATAGGAAAACAACTTCATCACTTTTCTTCACCTGCAGACAGATTTCTCAAGCCAGCAGCCAGATTCTTCCTTAGACTCCAGGGAAGATAAAGATGTCTCAGTCTAGGAAACCAAGAACTAGTCACATTTTGCAAATCCAACTCACATGCATGTACCGTGGCCTATGGTGAAGACAATGTAGATGTTCATGCTTCCTCTTAACTACAGCTCCACCAGGCATGGTTCAGGATCTTGCATAACTGACTAACGCTGTTGTTCCTGGTCAGAAAAAGCAATTAGCAACATATGATTTCTTAAAATATAATTATACAAAATTTGCCATTAACCACAAGGGATGATAGTTAATACAGGCTGATTAAACTGATTTTCAAAANAATAAGGCTGAGTCATGCAGTGAATGGGGCAGTTGTCAAGCATAAAACTGCATTGCTATGAACTAAAGTAGCAGTGCCTGGCAGATTCAAGAGGAGGACCACACACTACTAACACTGACTTTAAGACTNTTATATTAAAAAAATGGGGGTTTTTTCCACATAGGAAAACAACTTCATCACTTTTCTTCACCTGCAGACAGATTTCTCAAGCCAGCAGCCAGATTCTTCCTTAGACTCCAGGGAAGATAAAGATGTCTCAGTCTAGGAAACCAAGAACTAGTCACATTTTGCAAATCCAACTCACATGCATGTACCGTGGCCTATGGTGAAGACAATGTAGATGTTCATGCTTCCTCTTAACTACAGCTCCACCAGGCATGGTTCAGGATCTTGCATAACTGACTAATGCTGTTGTTCCTGGTCAGAAAAAGCAATTAGCAACATATGATTTCTTAAAATATAATTATACAAAATTTGCCATTAACCACAAGGGATGATAGTTAATACAGGCTGATTAAACTGATTTTCAAAAGTCACATGGTTTGCACGATGCATCTAATGGCAGAATTTCCTCCTCGTCTAAAGCA
>WEIT01018847.1:21190-69832 GCA_013389985.1 Dryoscopus gambensis | reverse complement strand
GAGAGTAGGGCAAATATGAACATGCCAAATTTTGAAAAACTGGAGGAAAAGTCACATATCCATTTTGCTCTTTCTGTCTCAAGAAAATGGAAACAAGCCAGTAAACAGTATATGGGATCAAATTTGATCTCCAAATGTTTGAAAACTGTGGGAGAGAGCAACTTGGGTAGATTACACAGAAATGTGTAGACACAGAATACAGCACTTGCTAAATATGCTCAGATGTTTGGTAACTGTTTCTGAAGCTTTAAAAAACTTTCCATTGTGGGAAAGCCATCTGGTGGGTCATCCACAGTTGCTCAATGAGAAATTCTTTGTAAAAGTGAAAGTTAAGGGCTGCCCTGAGCCCGACTGATTAAGAACCAAGAGACACACCTCCTCGCAGGGCCAAGTCCCAGAGCTTTATCAGTTTCAGTTCAGACAAGAACTGCTGGGAGAACAGTCAGACACCCCAGAAAGTTCCTGACAGACTTCAGAAAGCCAGTGAGCAGTGAGGAAATGCTGTGTCAGGGACAGTCTTCTCAGACTCTGAGCATGGATGACATTTCCACACACATACTGTGGTTATGCTATAAATTTCAATGACTGCCTTGGGAACAAGATGAGAAGATGCCTTTGTATGCAATAAAAAGTGCACAAACCCTTATGTTTGGATATAAAACAGCAACAGAGAGGGGTGGACTGCATAAGGAATACAAACAGAAATGCTCTAGTAAATTTTGTTTAAAATTTCTTGAGGGTATTCAAAATACAATTTAATGTTACAGTTTACAATATTTTCTGTGTACATGAAACATTTGCTTCATTAAGGAACTGCATAGTATTTTTAAAATTTGTCTGGAAACCATTAACACCTGTGTTCCTGAGCTGCATGTCCAGCATCTTGAGGTGTGAAGCTTTGAGAACATCCTGAAGAGTCAGGGCTGTAAACAGTACCTCAGCTAAGAGGTAAAAGTGAGTTATAGCAAGATGAGAATTTAAGGACTTGTGCAAAACATTGCCTACATCATTATATTAACATAGCTTAGTTTGCCAAAGCAAACATATTTAAACAGGAAATACCTCAAACATGCTAGCCTACATCTCAGTCGGTGTCCTTAATTCTTCTTTGAGGATGTGCTGCATCAGCCCAAGTTCAGCATTACTGCAAAATCTGATTTCTCCTTCCAGCTCTCCTTAGATCACCTTCCGTCATCACTGAAGAAACCATCATTACCACTGGCCTGTTGTGGCTTCCTCTGTCAGCAGGACATTTTTCATTCAAGCTTCCTGCTGATGAAGCTCTAGGCTCTACCTTGATAAAGGCTCTCATCTAGGCTCTGCCTTGATAAAAGTTGTTTGTATTTTCTGCTTAAAAGCTCTTAAAGCCTTTCCTTCAGAGCAGAAATTCTCATTCTCCATCTTGAATATTGCAGTGTTCCTTCCCTTGCCATTAACAAAGCAGTCTCACCTCCCTAGAAAGCGGCTGTCCCTTCTCATAGCTTGTGGGGTTGACTGCATCAAACCTCTTCACATTTTTCCAGTGGCTTCTTTGTCTCTGATACCCTTGGTTAAACTTCCAAGGTGCCCCACAATTCATGCCCTCCTTGAAATCATCTTTTCTGATACCTAATCCCTGATGCCCATTTTTCTATGCTGCTTTTTTATTTGCGTTTTCTCCACGAGCTGCTGAACAAATGTTCTCAAAGATACCTTGGTGTCTTCCTTCACATCTGTTTTCTCATTGTCTCAACTTTACTAGCAACTCAAGACCCTGTTCTGTACTTGTGCATGCCTTTGGGAGTTTTGCTGCAAGCACAAACAGGAGCAAGAGAAAACCTCCATCATGAAATGGTGGGATAATGTTATAAACCTTAGCTGATGTTGTGGTTGCCATGTCATCAGTGCATTTGGTTGCACATTGTTTCTCTTTCTTCTAATTGAAAATATAAATGAATAAAAGCTGTCTTGAAAGAGGGTGGATTTTGTGTTTCAATATGTGGGATCCAATTTTAAGAAGGACTGGAAGTGGTTCACTGGAAACTAGTCTGAATCATAGCCTTAAAACTGAACACCTCTTGTCCTTGAAATTCAAGGTTGAAGGAAAAGTTCAATCTTTGAATCTCCTTGGGTTTTAGTTCTGGGCTTCATTCAAAACCAGAAGGGGCTTATGTTCCAAATGAAATTTGATGTGGCCTAGGATAGTATAAATCTCACAGAAACATCNAACATGAAAGTATTGTTTCTTGATAATGCACAGCATTATCAAGTTAACTTTTTTTTTAATAATTTCCACTCTGACATTAAAACTGAGCGCCATTAGTCCAGAAGAATAGCAGATCAACTTTAAGTAATTCTTTGCATCCCAATTATGTGCTGTAATTTTTATTTCTAAGAAAATAAAAGTATGTGCTGGTTAAAGCCAGTGATATCCAACACCATCAAAAGGACAGTGCAATTTACGGAAAAATATGTGAGCTTGGCCACATTTTGTGGTCTGTTCTTCTCATACTCCCTAAGCATCCAGAAAGATGGTTTTAAGGACTTTCCAGAACATATTCATGCCTACTTCACTCCAGTCTTAATGCAGATCTGCTGCCCATTAATTCCTCTAATCCTTTCCCAAACCTAATGGTACTCACTGCCTCCACCGCTTCAAATGGCAAAAGGTTTTGAAAGCTCACAATGCCCTGTGTGAAGACACCCTTTAACCTGTTTAAAACCAGTCTCCTATCAGCTTCAAATGCTCTCAAGTCCAGTTGTTGCAGTGTGTGTCACAGAAAAGTTTTGCATCTGACTTACCGGCTGACTTCCAGGATTTCATAAACTTTGATCACATCTCCCCTAAACCAGCTGTCTGTTCAAGCTGAACAGTCCCAAACTTTTTACTGTGTTGTGGTAAAAGCTGCTGCAAATCCTTGAACATTTTGTTGTCCTCTTCCACACCAGCTGCACAAAATCCTTCTTGAGTTGTGGAGATCAGAAGTATACTCCACATTCAAAGATGTGAGCCCATCAAGCTTTTATATAATTCCCTCCTTCTTCCTTCCTGACAACCCCCAGCATTTTTTTGGCTGCTGCTGCATGCTGAGCTGATGATTTCCTGCGCTGTCACTGCCATCTCTGTGTTTAACCCCATGCAGTAGACCCATCTAGGTTATTTTATTTCCAGATGCATCTGTTCATATTTATCTGCATTGGTACTCCTTTGCCCCCTTTTTACCCCCGTGCTTAGTTTTCTGAGGTCCTTGTGAAGTTCCTTGCACTGCTGTGGCACATGGCTCTCTGAGAGGACTTAGTGCCAACTGCAGCCTTGGAGATTGCACGGTGAACTCCCACCACCACATCCCTGATGAAGGTCCTGAATAAAACTGGGTTTAGCACTGATTCTGAGGGAACAAACTACTGACTCATGCATGTAGAAAAGTCATCTGTTTTCTGTCCTTTTACCAGGTTTCACTCAATAAATTATCTTTTCTTCCAAACTTAGCTCCCATAATAACTTCTGATTATGAACCTTAAGGAATTTTTGGAAACTCCGTGCTATGCCCCCAGGGAAATCCTTTATCCATGTGCTCATTGGCAAGATCACTGACACCCTTCAAGAGCTTGATCAGACTGCTGAGGCAGGATTTCCCTTTGAAGAAGCCATGCACTTTTTCTAGAAGACCATGTTCTCAATGCTTTCACTATTATTTTATGGACTATACGATCTGAACTGACTGAACAACCTGTAGTTATAGCCGAAGACTTTCCAACCAGACTATTGCATTAAACAATGATGCGTAATCTCCATAAAGCTTGTTCTCAATGTTTTATTCATATCCTAGAGATGGGTAAATGATACAAGTTTCCCAAAGCTGTGGGTCTTGCTGAAAATTATTTTCATATGCTAAGTAAGAGAGACAAAGGGGAAACCAGGTCCAAAAAGCAATGACACACACTTAATTTCATTGCTAAGCAAAGAAAACCAAACCAAAATAAACCCCACGTCCATTACAGCTTTACAGTAACAATGCAATTAGTAGCATGATATGAACTCATCATTCCAGCCAGGTTTCTCAGCTTGTATATACAGCCCTCCGAATTTCAGTAAGATGTAGTCTTTTTATTTTTCTATTTTAAGTTCTAATTAAGTCATGTTTATTTTTCATTCCCACTCCATTGTTTTTCATTCACCCATCAGTTTTTCCTTGCCATCCATATCTCTTAATTTCTGTATTTTTCCCACTAAAAAGCAGTAAAAATGCTAAATTTTAACCTTCGATAAAATACTTCCTTCTGTTACTAGAATAAATTTATCCTCCAGATTCATTTGGAAATCAAAGTGCTGAGAAAAACTGGTCAATTATTGAGAAAATATTACGCTTTTAATGCCAGTAAGAAAAAAAAATCTAAGCCATACGTAAAAAACTTTACAATTTGAAGTTTACAAATGCACCTAATGTAAGGTAAGGAACATGTGAAGCTGTTATTTTTTGAAGAAACAGATCTAATATTGGACAAGCATATACACACACACATACTTACATAGGTTGTACTGAAGCTGTAGGAATTGATTCTCTGAGGGTTTGCCAAACTACCTCGGCCGGCAAAAATAGTGACACAGTATCCAAGCCTGTGTTTTGGGGGCTCACTTCATGGTATTTATCAGTCTTGACATTTCACCCCCGCCACGTAGTAGAAAGGTTACTGAGAGCAAAACACAAATAGCCTGTATTCCCAATAGCGTATTTTAATCAGGAAGAAAAACAGTAACTACAGACTCTGATAAGAAAGGGGCTCTGTGTGAGGGAAATATCAGAAATTACATGGAAGAGTTTTTCTCCTGCCTATGGCCAGGCACATTCTGTGATGGAAAAGGGAATGGATCATCATCTGCCAGAGCTACTCTCTGGAGTCATGCCTGGAGGTGCAGAGGAGACACATCCCATTCTTGCTTAGGTCCCATCACCTGTCCTTTCCATGGATTAAAAAAAGCCCAAACAAACAAAAAGTTTTTTTCTTTTCAGCTATGAGGAAGCAACATCTATGGTACAACTAGGGTCTTAGTCCCTTAATTTTTTTGTAAACACTACTGCAAATGTGTCTTCCATTCCTGCTCCTTCTCCGGTGTACATTAAAAATTTCCTTTTAGTTTAGTTTGTAAGAGTCAGCATTGTTCCAGACTAATTTATTGCTCCCAAGAAAATTAACCAGTATGCGACCACCCACTTCTGCTGACTCCCACCATGCTCAGGTGGTATGGCTGAGCTGGAGTCACACCCCAGACATTCCTGACCCCCTCAGTGGCATCCCTGCCCAGCAGCTGCCTCTGGCCACCTGCCCCTGATCCCTGCTGCCCAGCAGTGTGACACCCACTCAAAGTGGTGGCTGGGGTGAGACTGTGACTCTTAGCCTGAAGGCTGGATTTTTCCCCCATATTTGACGTCTGCTAAGAATTTCCCAGCATAGCTAACTGGAAATAACAAGTTCTGTGTGTCTGCCGTTTTGCTACTCTATAGCTTTTTTTTTCTATTTGTGTGACTTTTTGGTATTTTGCAGCTGAGAAAGATCCTTATTTATTGTTGTTGAAAATCTCACATTTCTAAGCACGTCTCATCAGCAGAGGGGATCTACCCCAGAACTTTTGAATGCATGGCACAGTCTCCTCATGATGCAGCCTACATCATCCTGTAAGCAGACACATGCTTCCTGGTGCTAGAATGCCCAAGACATCTCTCTGCTCTGGCTTCAGCTACAGTCTCACAGCTCTGCATGCTGTGCAATATATACCAACAGAGTTGAAAGCCTGTCCTAGGTTACAGTGTAAGATGTGCCCCCCAAGGAATATTCTATCACCATCTGTTGAAGCCAGGTGTGGGGATGTTCCCTGCCTCCTCCCTCTGGATTATCTTCTGTTAATGGGCCAGGTGTTGACACCAGGTGGGGCAGAGTTCTTTATCTCTTGCATGACCCATCCTCTCTCCAGGGGGATATCTTCTGTTAATGGGCCAACAGCCGTGACTCATCATCCCATTGTGAGATGTTCCACCCAGAGGGAGGAGCCAAGCATTCCCACCTGGATATAACCTGGGGTTTGGAGCAGCACAGGCAGCCTTTTCCACGGGATTCCCAGAGGAAGACCAGACCCTTTCTACACTGCCACTGGACCTTCAGAGGAAGACCAGACCTTTTCTACAGAGTCACTGCCTCAACAGAACCATCACTCCAGGAAGACTGCAGCCACCATTTGATTGGACTACTGCCAACCCCCTGACTGTCAGGGGGTCAGGTTTGTACTCTGACTCTGTCAGTGGGTTGTTTTTTGTACTATTACATTTATTATATTTTTCCTGTTAAATTGTATTTCTGACTTGAAGTCTCTCACTAGTTTGCTTTCAAACTAGTACAAAGCCTCAAAAAGCTGCATGTTACCAAAGAGCAGCACAAAAACCTGTGAAAAATGTGCCTATGAAGTAGCATTGTCTCTCTCACTGCTTGAATGGACATCACAATGAGATTGCTTGAGCCTAGGCCTGACCGGCATCCAGTAAAAATGAAAAATAATGTTGCAATAAATCTGTTTGAAATCCACTCCCCAGGTATTCAGTGACATTATGATGAATTTCTCCATTCACATGCAATCTGCTTCTCTCTCTGCCAAAGTTTCTCCTCCGTATTTTCAAGTCCAAAGTCATGGTCATCAACATTGATGAATTCAGTTGGGGATAGTTAAGATAACCTGGGGATATTATATAGATGTAGAAGCCAGACACTTAAAACAAAGCTCTGCTTAGAGTGTCCGTAGGTCAATCATTACTTGAGTAGAAGACTCAGTGCAGAGTTAAGTGGTTTTCTACCTTTGCCTGATGTAGTTTTTTTTTAAGACTTAAAATAAGTTCTCTACATAACCCCAAACAATTATAACCCGCATTGTTTACATCTGACTGAGGTATAGTAACACACTTGAAAAAAAGTTACACTTTTTAGTCTTTCATGGCACCTTATAGCAAAATGTTCTTTATCAGGACATTTTGCCCATGTACTACATAAAAAATGCATAATGTGAATGTGTAGTATAAATATTTATACCACATTCACTTAACCTGAATCCATCATATATATTCAGCTTTAACTGTGGAAGTTTTGGGAGAGAAGCATAGCCTACAGGGTGACTTGTCAATAGCCTATGCCTATTAAAGGACGGGTTTTCCTTCTTTCTTTCTCTATACCAGACAAGAGAACATGGTGGTCAAACACAGAATTCGTCATTCCAAAGCATAAGTTATTAATAAAAGACTAATTTGCTGATAACTGCACAATAAACTTTCCTAAGTTACAGGCAAACATCACAAGGCATTATCCAAACTCTGTTGGAAATACTCCCTGGGGTTTTTGTATCTTCAGTAGGTTTTGATGGTATCTTTGGCTACACTTTAGCTGATCTCTTTATGTATTGATTACTGCGCTCCAAATTAGATCATTGTTATGCTTTGTACTGTAGAGGTTTTTAATTAGTTAGTGGCATTTAAATTTCTGTGTTCTGATGCTGATCGCTGAGCTGCCTGGACGCTGAGCAGGCATCTTGCTTTGAGGTGTCCCAAGCGGACAAGCGAAAGCTTGTCAGACGAGTAGAAGCTCTATATAGAGCAAGCAGCTGCAGACTCCTGCGTGGAGCAAGCTGCAGGTCAATGTTACAGTAGTGAGGAAGTGAAGGCAATGGGACGCGGAGGTCAGGAACGAAAGAAGCAGAGCCCACAAGAGACCAAAATAGGTCTGTTACACAGACTTTTATACAGGGGGCGGAGAGAGATGATATAGGGGAACAAACCAATGGGGTAAGGACATGTATAGAGAAGCAACCAATCATGGGATTTCAGGGGAAGGTGTGATTTAAACTGGCCAATGGGGGATCAAATAGGGAAGAACTTTCCAGACCTAATTGCATAGGCAATGAACTATGAATAAACATGAGGGTTACAGAACTGGAGGGGGGGGGGGGGGGTGGGGGGGGACATGAACCAATAACAGTATTCAAACTAAGAACAGGGGGTTCTGGGAGAGTGAACCGCTCTCACCCTAACCATGATTGCAATGCTTGAGTCATCTCTGACCCACCACTTATGGGTCTGTATGGCACTACCCATATGCACTGCAACAGTGTTCTAGAAGCTTCATTAAACAAATAGATAAAACTCATTTCCAGTTAGCCTTAGAGAATGAGTGTACAGTCTTTCTTATATAGGCAGGGATGGATACTTATGTACTACTTTTGTATTTCTGACTGTCTAGTCTTTGCCCTGCATCCTCTCTCACTAACAATTATCATGCACCATGTGCATGGAGGACTGGAGGAACTCACTAGCAAAATCTTGTTTGATTTAATTTATTGAATAACATTTTTGCCCAGTCAATGAAATAGATTAACAAAGAGATATGCTTTTTGTAAATGACACTACATGGATCGCACTTAGTTACTTGATATATTAAATTTATCTAATGCTGTAAGTATTCTTGATATAGAACTCCCAAATACACAGTGTCTGAGCCCCACAAAACCCCCAATTTTCCAAGGCTTTTGTTAATTTTCACTTAAAAATATCCAATTAATACTTATTGCAGAATGCTTATTCTTTAATCTCTTTCCAAAAGCCACATTGCAACGTACAAAAGGGGAGCTGAAAATAACACAGTTGTTCAATATTATACCTATGAAAATGAATGTCTAGCTGAGTTCAACATGGGATAGGTGCAAATGCACTCATGAAATAAACAATTTCATTTTCCTCCTTCAGAATGACCTTGCAAAACCAGCTTTGTTACAAGAAGCAATAACTGACTCATCATGTTGACTAGTCCAAAATTAAAAGTGCCTCTGACTTTCCACACTATCCAAGCATTGAAAGTAATAGACTCTATACTGGTAAGAAGCCAGCCAGCTCCTCTCAAGGTCATCCAGTCAGGCACTGCTATTTTTGGTAGCTAAGCAAGGCCAAACCACTGCAATTTTCAAAGAAAAGAGACCTAATAAATTTGAGAGGTAAGGACTGGGAAGGAAAGCCAAGTCACCCCATTGTGGGGCAGGAAGGTGAACACAGTGCAGCCATCGGGGGCTTAGAGCAAGCCTGTTTCAGCTACATAAAAATTTTCATAAAAATTAGAAAAGAAGGATGGATTATAAAAACGTAATAATACTGCTTAGGGATTTATCCTTATTTGAGTTCTGTTGAATGGCTTTGCTTTCCAAGAGAAGATAGCAGGCAGAGGATATTTTAAAATATTATAACTGCAGTACACAGCACAAGATCCAAGTGTAAGGGGTCTTTTCTTGGAGGGGGTGCCATTGCAAGATTGTTACCTGTCACTGAGGGTTTGTGTTGTACACCCTATGGGCTTTCTGAGTGCTCCATACATGTGGTTCTCTGTGGCCACCCTGCAAGGCAGGGACATTATCCAGCCTCCCAGGAGCTGGCTGGAGTGCAGCTGCTTGTGGTCACCTCGCTCAGGTATGGTAGGGCTGAGTCTGGCCAGCTCGGTTCACCCTCTGCTCCTGCTCTGCTCCTCATGCTCCTCCCGCTCTGCTTCTCCTTGCCACTGCCTGACAGATTCATTTTACAGCAGAGCAATGCTCAAGAAAAGGTAGTATCTACTTTACATACGCTCTTTGTGGACCTAGGCCATTCAGATTTGGAAGAGATCAGGTTCAGAGGGCTGTTTGCAGTCCCATCACAAGCATCCAATGTGTTTACCATTATTCTTCACAACACTGAAGAATAAGAGCAGTAAGAAATGAGAACTTATGCATGATAAAAATGCAGCATGATAGCAAAAAGATAAAACTGTATTCAGGCTACACAGGGAAGCTGCTATCTGAAGCGGGAGGGTTTCAGCTACAAAGCCAATGTTAAGATTAAGATGATCAGATGGTTTTCCTACACAGAGAAAATAAGAGGACAATCAAGCAAATTGGCAGAGGGAGGAGACAGTGCATGCCTGGAACATGTGCATAAGCCACAGAATTCATTATAAATTGTATGTGTGTACATTCGCTAAGCCAGCTGTGTATAATATTTTAGATATGCTTTAGAGTTGGTTTGCACCAATAACTCTTTAAAGAGTATTCTGCTTCTACACTGGAAGTCTGTCCCTTCAGTGTACTGAAGCTCACCATTTCTTTGACAAAACCATGTTAAATAAATAATCCACCGCTTTGATGTTTTTGGTTTAAGGAGAATGAAAACAGCATTCTTCCAGTGAATGTTGCATGGGATTCCATTTTCCAGAACTTAGAGCATGCAGTTACTTCTGCAGTCACATCTGCATACACATCTCCAGTTAGTGTTGATGATGGTGTTAGGTGCATGAAATGTGGACATACAGCTACCTAGCTACCTGCTGTGTCTAGCTGTAGACAGATACTGAGGTAGATAAGTATTCTCTCCCCTAGTAGATAGATACACAGTTGTCTAACTAGCTGGCTGTATAAGATATCTACATTTGTCTATCTCGGTAGATAAAGGCATAGATAATCTATCCATCTGTCTGTCTGTCTCTAGATCTATATGATTACCTATCTAGATCTGCAAATATCTACCTAGACAGATGTCTAGATGGATCCAGACAGAAAAATATCTCTAACTGTATAGATCTGTGTCTACGTCTGTATAAGTCTATCTGTTCCCAACCAGATGGGCGTAGATCCTGGATACTGGACCAAGACATGTAATTCAAACATTTGCTGGTTGCTCCATTAACTTCAGCCCAGCTCAGGAAAGTGACGTTCTCCCCAAACTACCAGTATGGACAGAAGGAAGCAATATTGCTCACCACCGGCCATTTGATAAAGCTGTACTGCTAAAACAATAGGAATCTGACTTGGATTTCATCACAAGTCTCTCTGATTTTTCATTTTCTTGGAGACATTTAATTTAGTTTAGTGTTCAAGTAAATTAAATTAGTATTGTCTGTGAAAATGATGCTTCAGAAAGATAAAGGTATTTCTCTTGGCATGCATGAAAATGAAATTATAAGTTGTCCAAATCTCAGTGCAGATGGGCCCTTTTTAATGAGTTATCACCAATGTGTAAGTCTATTGATTACATCTGAGGGTTGTTGAGTGGGACTAAAAAACTCAGTCTTTGATAATGTTCAGAGATGAGACTATGATACCACTCTGGTTCTGAATTATGCCTGGGTAGAAAGAAATGTGGAATGTCCCCATTATGTTAGGTGGACAAAGGTCTGAGAAAAACGGAAAAGCGGAGATGCAGTTGATCAGATTGGCTTTGCAGGAACTGGCTAAACTTTGTTACCAGCTATATCTAGTCTAAATGATTAACTGAGCAGAAATAAATGAGACAGAAAAACATTTAATAAAAACCTAGTTCAGTAGTACCTGTTAGACTGAGGTTAGCTTCTTAGGTCTCTGCTGTTTTTTAGCAAATGGAAGAAAAAGAAATGGCTCATATTGCCATTGTTTGCCTAATTTTGCTGATGATTATCATTTCATAGGGGCTGAAAATTGTGTATTAGTCTCCAGAATATCTCTGTTACAGCTGTGGTTAAGATGTACGCTATCTGACTTAATTTTTCATGAGTACTATCTGAACACCTGGCTTTTGATGTTCAAAATAATTTAAAATAAAGTCTATTTTGTAGTGAACATGAGGCATCATCTGCCTGCCATGTGCTTGATTATAACCTCCAGCTCCATTTCATAATTATTCCTAAATAGAGCAATATATCTAACTATCTGTGGTAAAATTTCTATCACTGTGACCCAGTCCGGAGGAAAGACATGAGCAAATCTGTAGTATTGTAAGCTGTATGATTACCTAATTGCCCAGTGTGTTCTTAGAAGAGGGACATGGCAAGCACATACTTAAATCATCACTAGTTCAAAACATGTTTGAATCTCTAAATGGGCTGGAATTAAAAGATGAGTCTCACTGGACAGAAGGTCAGTTTTAGCCATTGTGAACCGTGACATGGTAGTTAAAGTGACGTTTTCCTAAAAGGAATACCAAAGACTGTCTTTACATTCTCAGCCTATTCCTTTAGGCATGCAGATGACTATTTTGTACAAATTCTGGTTCTCTTCAGATGAGATTGTGTGGTAAATACAGATCAAGACATGTTTGTCATGCACAAATTATGATTTCTTTCAATCATGACATGTTATATGCAGATAACACAGCTGAGTAATTCACATGGTATATTTCAATGGCGTATTGTGGAGTCCCGCATTTCTGAAAATTGCTGGTGTTTCTTGAGGGCAAAAGCAAAACAAGAATGTAAAATAAAAATGAAAATCCTGCAGGCTTGGGTCACTCCTCTCCCACAAAGCTACACAAGCATTATTTTTATTGTGAAGAAAAGACTTTGATCCATGTCTTTGAAGCACTGTGCACTTTCCTTCACAGACCATGTTGCTTCACTGTTTTCAAAGAATAATTTTCACTGTGAGTTCTCCTTGTTTCAGAAAGTCTGTCCCCACTGACACTTCTACTATGCTGATGGAGATGATATCAGTGCCTTGTACCACATATTTGCCTCATAATATTGTAGGATAAAATGGTATAACATACCAGTTGGTTTCATTTGGGTCATAAACATGCCTTGTGTGGTAGGTCTGGATTTCCTAAAAGTGCAGTGAACTATCTGCCTTGCCAGACATATATCAAAATTTTATGACAACAAAATCAGAAATCATAATTTAATTTCCCCGGAAAGCTGGATTTTTCCCAGCTTTTCAAAGGGCAGAAGGCCAGAAACTGCCAATATTTGCTTTTTATAACTCAGAAGAACTAGTTTTCCTCTGCTCTCTTTCCTCCTTTTCCATCTCACACTGTTTTTCTCTGTATGTACAATCTGTCCTTGAACCATATTGGCTCTGATCTCTGACTGCTTGCTAGGCTAGTGAAAGGGAGTGAAATGCAACAGGCATAAAGAGTCCTATAGTGTTAAAGAGGATAAAGGAAGAGGGAGGAACGTGGAGTCTGTAATGCTCCACCCTTCTCATACACATCACAATACAGCACAGCACATCATGGCCAGGGTTACACTGTGCCATCATATGAGACATGTTATAAACTTGTGGAATAACTCCACTGAGGACTATGCTTATCCCATGGAAACAAACATATTCTCTTAAAAATCAACCAGACACACAACAAAATCTCTAGGCTGACTTGCAGCCAGTGTTTGAAAGTTGGATGGAAGAAGGCGGCGCCCTTTGAAAGAGGCCTAATACATATTTGTTTCTAAAATGGAGGAGGATAACAACAAACGTTACCAATAGATCCTGTAGAAGTGACAGATATTTAGTTGAAGCACCTAGTGAAGAAATCAGGATGAATACTTGGTGGATGTTGAGTGAAGTATTTGAACTCTTTAATCTCTGGTTCACATATTTTCATAAGCTGTTTCCTGATAAGCAATCAAAATGCCAGTTAACTAGAGCACCATTAGGTAGAAAAATCCTAATCTTCCCATTCTACCCACAGCAAAACCCTTTCTGCAGTGTCCCCCTAATTTTTAAGATGTGAATTCAGTTATCAAGAACACATTTTTTCTTTGGCTAGCTCCTAAGAAAATTCTATATATAGGAGGTTAATATTACGTATTTTATGACTACATTATTTTATCCATGTTTTGCTTCATCTTTTTGGGACTCATCCATTCTTTTGTTGCCATTGGACCCTGAGTTCTTCATTGTTTATGAGAATAATTAGATCAAACAATAATTCAGATTTACTGGAGCTCTTACAGCTCATTCAATTGGTTCCCAAAGAGGCTTGGAAGTTGAACAAGTTCATATTTTGTCTTTTTCTTTCCCACCAAAGCATGGGTGAATTGTCCGGCAAACTCATGGTGCTGCACTAAATTGCTGCTTGGCACAATGAAATTTGATAGCTGACCACAGTTTCTCTTTGTCTACACACCAGTAAGAGTAGGAGAGCTCAGGCATTGCTCAGTTTCTCTAGATTACCAAAAAGCACTGAGTTTCACTGTGCAGAGAACCAAGTTTAGTCTGCCCGGTCAAAAACAACCATGGGTATGAAATTAAAGGGTGATGTAGTGAGGGGGCAATAATGGTCTAACCATACAGAGAACCATCTGGAGAGAAGAAGAAAGGAAAAGACTTGGTTTTCCAGCTGGTGATACAAGCTCAGTTCCAGCGTCCTGCGCAGAAGTTGCCTCAGGGAGCACAGGACCTCTGCTGTGCTCTGAGCACTGTGCTCCACTGGTTCCACCACCACTGTCACGCTGGGCCGCAGGGCACCACCCTGAGCAACCTGACAGTGCTGTGGCTTATGTCGCCCTCACATACAGGGGGTGGGCACTGACTCCTGGAATACAGACAAGGCATCTGACACTACCTTAAGCTCTTCAGATAAATGTCTGGGTGTCTGTGCCAAGGAACACACCACTGCACTTCTGCTTTCATAATGATTGTGTTTGACTCCCACATGTTCTAAAGCAAACATACCCCAGATTACTACTCCTGGTGGAAAGCTTACAATATGGAAAGAAAAGACTGACTTTCTTGAAGGGATAAAAGAAGGCCATGCTACTTCTTTGTAGCTCTCTGCACCATACCAGAGTGGAAACTTCTTGAAGGCCACCTATTCCTTTTTTTCTTTTGTTTTCCTTCTTTTTTTTTTTTAAGGAAATTAGGTATAAGATCTGAATTGTTGAGGCTGAGCTGTCAGTTTAGGATTTACATAAAGCAGATCTCTGGCAAGGCTGCACATCTCTTTAGTATGACTTCTCTTGGGAAACAGAGTTTTAGAAAAATGTCTTGAAACTTGAGAAATGTAAAATAAAAAAGATTACTGTCAAATAACTGGTTCATGGAAAGCATCAGGCGTATCGGAGATGATCTGTAATGAGATGTGTGCTGATTAAAATAAAACAGTAAATCTGAACTACTTGGTGCACATTTTATCATCTATGTCTTAATATATCACCAGTTAAATATGCTTGGTGACTCCGAGATGATCAGCTGCATAGGTCCTGTGTCTCAGTTCTCCAAAAAGAAAGCCATGGCACTTCATTTCCAGCACACTGGAAAACAGCCCATTTATCACTGCCACTGGGACTGTAGTTACCTGACGTTTTCCTGCTAGGGAGAGCAGGGGATTTTTCCAAGAGCTATTTGCTTGTTCACTGCTTCCATGGAACATTGTTTTTTCTCCTTTGGTTGGGACGCTGTGCTCAGCACATAATAACCAGTGCACAGGGCACATGAGAGCAGAAGCCAAAGAGATATCAAAATGTAAATGAAAATCTGTACCAGCAACCAACAAAAAAATAGCCAAGTTAGCTCAGCCAGATTAAAAAAAGAAGGAAGAAATTGCAAAAGTCAGAATGAAGCAGCAGATTGTACATTTGCAATGGCTTGATGGCAAATACTCATGTTCTGATTTATTTATTTTTTTCACCTTTTCCCAGGAAAGAAAATGTCAGGCCATAGAATCACAAGCGAGAAACAACCAGAAAATTACAATGGAGTTGTACTTCCTCTGTTTCCTTATTGTTTCCTTGGACTGGCAAAAAGTGCTCCAATTCAGACACATTTCTGAAGTGAACCACAAAACATAATAGGGACAACAGGGTGAGAAAGTAGAAGTAAAAAGGAATGGAGAAGAAAGAAATGAGGGCTAGCAAATGCACTGCAGGATCAGGTAAGTATGCTGTTAGCATTCCTGACCTGGGTATGTATATGTCCAGGGAGATTTCTGATGTGCTGTCGCTCTGATAAGCAGAACACCTTGGTGTAGGTTTGGTTTAAGAAAAAGCAAAATCAGACAAAGGAGAGTGTCAGGTCCAACATTTGATAAACTTGGCCTAAAACTGAGCATCAGTTGAGAAGTTAAGCTCTTATGGTTTTCATTAGATTAGCATATATGCGTGCTGATAAGGAATCACTTACCCAAGCCCTAGAATGGAAATGCAGATCCAACAGTCCCCAGAGGGAGACCCAGTGCTTCCCCTGCTGTCTCATTTTCCATTGCTTCTTGTTATAAAAATACATCAACTGCCTCTTAAAAGAGTAATGAACAACTGGCTTCTGGTATAAACACCAAAATCACACACATGGACAGTTTTCTAAGATATGTGTGCTTTTCCCATAAGCAAAAAGTAGAGAATTAGTGGTAATCCAAATTGTGCTCTCCCCTTATTCCATACTAATAATACCTCCATTTAATTTTTGTTACACTTTTCCCAAGAGATGTCACAATTAAAACTAACATTATGTCAAACTAGATAGTACACAATGAAGTGTTCACACAATATATTTTTCATCCACATTTCACAAAAAAATTAGGCAAAATCCTGGTGCTAGACATGATCCTGTATCCAGGAACATGTACGTAATAACAGCACCTAGGAGACTTTTATTTTATGAAACAATACATAGTATGCATAAGATGTACCTACCTACTTAGCTTTAGCTCGCCATGTGTACAGAAAGCAAGATTCTCACAACTGTCATCTGCAATCATCCATTTTCCATGTTCTCTCAGAAGAAACTTCACCATGAGGAGCTGCTGAACATGGCTAGAGCCCAGTGTGACACCAGGGTGGATCGTGCTTGTCCCTGCACAGAACACAGGGAAAGGGAAAGAACTTTAGGAGAAAGCTCTTCTGCTAAGCTGAAACTTAGAAATCCTAGTTCTCAATACTAAATAGAGAAGATATACCTCTACACCTATCTCCTGTAGAATCAAAATTCCTCGGAAAACTTCATAAAAGTTAGTCTCATGTGGGACCCGTCCCCCTCACACCCATTTAACATAACACCCAGGAGAATTAATGGCATCCTCCCCCTCAAGAGACCCCTCACCCATCCACCCCAGGCTCCAAGTGCCAAGCAGCAACCATGAGGAGAGCAGCAGTCAAGCTGCTTTCAGGATGGCAGCAGGAAGGAATTACAGAGACTTTCACTTTGGCCACAGTGCTGCTTTTCACATCCAGAATTTCAGACAGAGAATTATCCAGAATCAACATGATTTGGCACCATCAGGAGGGTAACAAAGACCCCAAACAGATGCTGAGCTCAGAGTCTTGTGTAACCCATTGCTGCCTTAAACTGAGTCAAAGTTAAGACACTAGCTGAGCTGAAACTTTGTGTGAAAACATGTGACACTCTTTTTAAATAAAAATAATTCATTCTTCAAATGAATTTTCATGAAAACAAAATTTAGTATATCTTTCCACTGTGCCCAGAGAACTGGCTATTTCTAATTTTTTGTACACGTAAATCATATCTTGTACAGATATGGTGTAAATGTTTGAATATAGAACTGTAGGTACCCAACTTGGAAATCTAGATGATTGCTAATATAAAAATTAATGTAGATTTTCAGGAGCTTTTAGATAATGGAAATATTTCTTTTGTGTTTGTGAGAACATCAGGTATTGTTTGAATTATTTTATATTAGCTGAGTGTTTTCTAAAAGAGAATCCAGTCAAAAGAAAATTCTGAATGTAACTTCACTCTAAATATAAAAATATATAAACAATACTAGGGAAAAAAGCCCAGGCTGCAGGACAGAATTCTTCTGCAATCTGAGCCCATTTTTTTCTAAACTGTTCTTCTGTTTGCACAGATACTTCTCATTTTTTTCTTCTTTTTGAAATATAAGTTCTTAAATTATGCTCTTCTGATTCATTAGGCCTCTTTGTTGTACTCTAGGAGTAATATTCCCCCTCAGTGACTTATTTTTATCTTCTTTAATATTGATAGAGGTAAGACTGGAGAGGGAAAGCTTTCTTAGCTACAGTGCTAATATTTAGCACAGAATTCACTTGGTAGCAACACAGCTTTAGCCTGGGCTGCCGAGCAAGCAATAAACCCTTTAAATGGCTCAGGGACCACTGGGGCCAGCACTGTGCACAATTCATGAAGCCAGGCCTGCAAAGGCTGCCACTTGGATATTGCTTTTGATGCCTGGAGCTTCCTATATGCCTCCGGCTGAGCCTCTTTCGTAATCCTTGATATTGATCAATCCTCAAGAGCACCGCCATGGGCAAGGAGCTGGAGCTGGAGGTGAATGCCAGAGCTGAAAGCACCTGCCATTGCCTTCCAGGAAGGGTGCTCTCTGCCCATTTGCCTAGGCTCAGGCTCCTGCTGCTGCTGGGTCTGGGAAGCGGAGCCACTGTTCCCATTGCAGCTCACAGCCAGAGAAGGAAGGAGAGTGGGAACAGACAAGAAGATGACATGAAAACCAAAAAACAATAAGGATTCATGGAGCCCTGGTAATAAAAGACCAAGAACACCCTGTGATATAGTGATGGGTTCTGCCAATATGTTCTGCACATAATGATAAAATCTGTTTCTTTCCCCATTTCCTACCTCCCTTTATTTATTTTCTTGCTTTCAGGACTTGCCAGGACCCCTTACTGTGCTTCATTTCCATTACTTTTTCCGGTTTAGTTGCTTTAGTAGCAAGAAGATTTCTTTACTTTTTTCCTTCTTCTTTTTTTTTTTTTCCCCCAGTAAAATAGTCTAGGGTATTTTTATTCCTTCATGCTTGATAGTAATTTCCTGCAGTCATCTCTGGCCTCTGTGGCCATTTAGAATGATTAGCAGTTTTCAAGAGGTAATGAGTTTCTATCTTTTCCTTCTCCTCCTCTCTCTTTCCCTCTCTGCTCCTTTCTTTGGCACAGTCTTTCAGTTATTTAAAATAAACAGACAACTGCATAATTATCAACCTTAATGCCAAAGAAGAAAATAGAACTGAGCCTTCCAAATACTAAGGAAAGAGAGGAAGAGCTTCATAAGTATTGCTACATTTTCTTTCAAGACAGGGTTGGGATTTCTTTTCTCCCCCATTTAATTTCTGTTTAAGAACAAAGGATTTTTGTGTTTGCAAGAAAGAGGGGATGAGTGATTTTAGATTTGCATTTTCTCTTTACTAGAGCCTGGCACTTTACTGAAAATAAAAAAAAAAGTTCCCCATCTTACAAATGAAAGCATCTGTTTAAATAAAAAGCCACTTGGTAAAAAAAATCATAAAAAATAGTTATTATTTTTCCAAAGCAGGACTGAAATATCCAGAGGTCAGTAGAAAATTACTAGCACTGATTTTAAGGTGTCTGTTTCCTTTTTCTTAAACCTCCATTTTAGCTGTGGATAAAAATCTACATTAAACGATGCATCCTTGTTTCACACAAAATTACGTGCCTCTTTAGAGAAACTGCAGGACACTTTTAAATATATTCATTTCAAGGAAGCATATTTATCAAAGTTTGCTGACCATATACAAAGTAGCACTTGAAGACAGTATCCAAGGCTGTCTTCCCCTGGAGCTGCCTGGAGTCCAAGCAGGATAGGGAATCAAGCAGGAGCGGGGTGGGAGCTACAAGGCAGTGTGGTCTCTTGTTATGGGTCCTGAGTGTCAGGGCGCAGCAGACACCTCCACTGGGCTTTGTTGCCTGGGACAAACGTGCCTAGAATGGGGCTTCTGTCTGTCACCTAGTACAGAACCGTGACAAGAGGTGTGGCAGCCTCATAATTTGCTCTTCTTGTTGTTATGAAGAGCCTTGGTAACATCTCCGAGATGCCACTTTCAGGTGTCTTCATTTCCCTTACATTCCTGGAGGAATACTTGCATTGTTTTCCGTGTATCTGATACTGAAGACTTTCCCTTTTTCTTGTTAACATATCAGTAGTTTTAAAGATCCTGTGGACCTTTTAGAAAATTATACATAGTTGCTTTACCTTTCAGTTGAAGCCCTCCAGGACAGCAGGTCCTCTGATCTGCTGCTCCTCAAAAAGCCCAAGTGAACCAGAAGATAACATTGAAATCCCGTAGAAGAGCTGGGCTTGCTGGTGGTTTATAAGTTAGCTCAAGCCCAAGACCAGTGCCAACCGGCAGCCTGGATTCATCCAGCCTGTTTTAGGAACAAACTGCCAGTTCTCTGGACACAAGTCATGCTCATTCTCTAGCCTGAAGGCCAGAGAAAAATTCCTAATTTATTTTATTTATTAGTGAAAATGTAGCCAGGGAGATCATTGCCCTAAGAATACCTAGTCAGCATCAGCATACTTTATTAATTATTACTATTTCTTGCATCTCTTGTCTTAATAGAAGACTGTCTTTGACAGGATTTTTTACAAAAACAAAGGAAGTGGAATTTGACCCAACAGAAACATTAATGTGGGAGATCCTGTACAAGCTGCTTTTTTTCTTTACAGAGCACACAGCCAGTGCAGCTCCAGTACTTTCTCCACTGTTTATTTCTCCTTCAGTTGAATCTCATCCTCTACATTTTTCAGTTATCATACTGAAGTATTTTGGCAGAATTCACATGCCTATCAAGGTTTGGCCTGGCTCGTGTCACTTTACCACACTTACACGCTTGTATATGCTTCAGCTTTACAATAACAGAAACTTAACACACTGTAAATAAAACCTATTGTTTTTACCCATGTGCAAGCCTATTATCATTAGCCTTAACTTCACACAGGGTGAACATGTTCTGACTTATACAACACGATTTTTCCATTCTCCTGCTGATTGCTCTCAGTATTTTATTTTAAGCTTTTTGTAGCTGAATATAGGCCAAACTTGGGATACTTCATCTGCTCACACAGAAACAATCTACTCGATTCCAACTGTGAGCCCAAGTCAGTCAGATTGCACAAGAAATGGAAAAAGAAGCTGGTCATATATGTTTTCAGTAAGACCTTCAGGTACAAAGGTGCCAAATTTTCCAGTGCCATGCTGCTGCCCAGGGGATATGGTATATTGGTATACCATGGTATATTCTGCAGGGAGGCAGCCTGCTGGGTTCCCACTGATCTCATGCAGGAAGGTACCTGGTGCCTGGCCCAATCTACACCAAAAGGCGCATTCAAGGCCATTTGGATGGCCTTTGGCAGATTGGGTGAAAGACTGAATTAGTCAGCATCATTAAGTCACTTCTGCAAATGGCACAGTCCCATGGTTTTGGGGGTTTTTTAATGGTGTCACACCTTCGCTTTAGCTTCATACCATGCTACACTGTAATCTACAGATTAGGCCTCTATTTCTCAAGAATCTTCTTCCCATTTTGTTATCTTTAAGAGTGACAAAATAAATTCTTTAATTTCTTCTTATTTTCTTGTGAAAAGTCAACAGAATACATTTACTTAGGTATACCATGGGGAATTAGGTCACCTATTTTCCTGCCTTTTTTTTTTTTTTCCTCTGGATGACTATGGAACAGTATTATAAAATGGCCCAACTTAGGTCTCATTAGAATGAGCTTGGGGAAAAATTACTTTCTTTCATTTTTTGATATTCTGTACATTGGTTTCTAAGGACTGAATTGGCTCTTGCACCTCCAACATCATATATGGGTATCCTGTTCAATTAAGTCTTTTTTTTGACCATTCTCAGAAGCACTGTTTTTGGAGATAATAACTAATTTCAAATCTGGTAATTTGAAAAACACTAGCAATGATCAGATGAATTTATTTTCTGAAGTGATCTGAATTAGCCATGAACTAAGATTGTTGTGGTGAATGGTTATGTGTTAACACCTTGGTACAAAATAATGTTAAAAGAGGTCCATTTTGCAAAGTGCTAAATGCTACAGTATATTTTCACATGAATATCTGGGAAAGGAGAAGAAATAATGCTGTCATTTAAATAACTTGCAGTTACGAGTTTAGCACCTCAAAAAATATGAAAGACGTTTTCTTTTGAAGTCTTTCCTGCCAAGCATGAGTAAAACAACAGGTCTGCATTCAGACTCTGGCTCATGGGTATTCATTAAAACAAATAAACAAAGAAATGGTAAAGAAAGCATTACACAGCTTAAAGACTGGTCTAGTATCAGATGAATAATAAATACATTAGTGTTGGCTGAGCAATGGCAAAATACACTTCTATATTCCAGGAGATAATGAGCTCACTCAAGGAGCGTTGTGTACAAAAAGAGATTTCTGAAGAAACACATCACAACATAATTGAGAATTTGTTATTGCTAATCCTAAGGCTTTGAATTTACACTCCCCACTTTTCTTTTTCCTTTGACTTGTCTCAGCATACCCTGTGTTGCAGTAAATACATATAAATGAGCCAAATACGGGTGAAAGAGGGACATACAGGAAACACAGTGTCTGGAGAGAGGTGCTAGAGTCTACTAGAACAATCACCCAGTTGCTCTCACACAACAGAATATGTTTAGGAGTGGCAAGATATTTTAGTAACAATTATTCTTTTTTTAGGCTTTTTTTTTTAATGCTAAACCCTGGCCAGCATATTTTAAACCTTATGGATGCCAAGTGACAAAATGTCTTCAGTATTGTAGCACACACTCTTAGTAATCATAACAACATTTTTGTATTATTATAAGCAGTATTGGCAGTGTGTTCAATTGTGCATGGAATAAATAGCTCACATTAGCAGTTTGCCTTAAAATTCATGTGATGGTAGCAGCCAGCTTAATTAAGCGCATCTTTCTGGGAAATCAGTAATAACAGTAATGAATGAACCTGCTGCTGACCTGCAGCGACAAGAAGTCCTTCAGAACATTTCTGAGTTTGAAACTCTGTGTCACCCAAAGCTACCTAGTCTGTAAGGCTGTGATTGGGAAAGGCAGCCAATACCAACAATATTCATCTCAGTTTGATAATTATCCCTTTCTTTCTTCCTGGCCTTGGTCAATTTATATCTCCCATGATCTTCCATTGTTTTCCACTGATGCGATTTTCAACATAGTGGTTCAACCAGATGAGGGGCTGCTATGTGATTAGGTGCCTGCATTCTTCCAGAAAAAACATATTTAAGAGTAGTTTAGATATTTTGATCAGTTAACCAGAAGCAAGAAGCAGCCATTCAGTTTCACAAAACTAAATGTGTCTATTCAAGATCATACCAACCTAAAACATGTGTGAGGGAAGGAGAAGCAAATACCTTCTGCAGGAGAATTGTCTCTGATTTTAGAAAAAATCCGTTTCAATAAAAAGCAAAACAAAGAACCTTTTCACTGGAAAATTCCCAACTAACTCTAACATTGACAGATTGTGACTTCTGAGAAAAAGCCAAAAACAAACTCAAAGACATAGAGCCTGGAAAACTTGCCTTGCAAGGAAAAAAATGAAAAAGCTGAGGGCAAACATTTGACAAAGATGGAAAGACAAATAGATGTTTAAACATATTTGAACTGCATAAACATCAAGCACAGAGAGAATTTTGGTAGTTAAGACACATGCTGTCATAGAACAGATTAAGGAGACTTGTAGTCATGGGCAGCCTAACGAGACAGGAAGTCAGAGACAAAGAGTACGTTTTTATGGGTGATACCTATTTTACTAATAGCACTAGAAACATTGAAAAGGTTTAAAGTTCACTGCCTTATTGTTTGGGACTTGGAGAGGGAAGCAGAAAACAAACAAATGAAAAAGGTAAAGAATATAGTTGATAGGAAATATAGGAAAAGTACAGAATATCCTATATCCACAGTGGTAAGGAAATGTGAACAGCCTAACAGAGAATTTTCTGATTATTCATTTCTATATCTGTCTGGAGACCAGAATATAAAGAACCTGAATACCATGCATGAGACACCATAGACACAGAGGAGACATTGCTGGTGACAATTATTTCGATAAAAACTATAAAATTCTAGGAAAAGGCATAGGCAATAGCTAAAACCAGAAACAGTAAGCAAGAAAAGGAATGTGGTAGAAACCATGAACAGTCTCCTTCAGCAGTTTGAACTCTGCCAAAGGTCTCAGTCAGGAACAAAATGTATAGCCCGTTGGTTGTAAAGAGAAGACATATTAAAGAAAACCTTTCCTTTTTCTTCTTTTTCTTCTCATTAATTAGTAACAGTGATATCTCCTAAGCCAAACAAAGGACAAGTGAAGAGACTAGAAATAGTACCTTGCACTCTGAAATGATGACCAGTTATGTAACACTCCTATTTCTAAGGGAAAAAAGAATTTTACATTTAACAATATTAAGTATACAACTAAGAATCACAACCATCAGAATTAGGATTTTTTTATTCATCATAGTGTCAAAAGTTTAACAAAGCTGGCTACACAAATCTTAAATGGAGAAAATCTAGAAATCACAAATAATAATGAACCATAAACTACAGGGCTGACACCAGTATGTGCTTTTGTCCCAGATGGCCATCAGCCAGATTTTGGATGAATTAAGGTAAAGTCACTGGCTCAAGAAAAGCCTTTAAAATGTATGTAAAACCATAAAGGACCACAAAGAATCAAAGTCTCAAAATCAAAAGTGAGAAGAAGTTAAAATATTTTCAGTAGTCCAGAGACAACATTTCTAGGATTTTCTTCAAAATATTTGGAGTCTATATCCCAGTAAGCAAGCAAGGAGTCCAACAATAGGTAGGGGAGGAGGTGGAGCAAAAGATACAGATGTTCACTTGCGTCCTCTGCAGAGCTGCTGAGGTGCATTGGATGTTTGCTGCTGATCTGACGTGGTAACAAAGCTCCCCCAGAGCTGTGTTGTGGAGATAAAACAGAAGAATAAATATTTCCATGCACTTATCGTATGTAGCTTTGCTTCAGATTAAGTCTTTGAGTGTTACTGTTACAGGGCCAGACCACAATACTCGCACAATCTATACATAATCTGGCTGGGTAGAGTCCAGAAAAAAAAGATCTGGATTTCATTTCTTTCAGTCTTGAGAGAGCTTGAGAAGTTTAAAAAGCAAAATAAAACCAACTAAACCCTCTTCACCTCCATATCCACCCCAAGGAGCTGTGGAAAGCAGAATATTCTTGGGGAATTACACAAATAACCTCCCCTGCTCTCTTTCAGGGGTCCTTACCCAAACCCTGTGGCCAGGAGCACAAACAGTGCCTTGTTCTAAGCAGCAGTGGCTGAATTCTCCTGCCATGTGGTGACACTGGTTCAGGGGAAAAGAAAAGGGGAGGGGGAAGAGGAGAAGCCCTGCCGTTTCCATCAGTCAGACAGACAGTGAATTGAGGAAGGAGCAGAAGTTGTTTAGGACTGTCTAGCAAGTGACAACTGCTTGATTGGCAGAGAGCCATGATGAGCATGCTGTGCCTTTAAAATAGGTGTCTATCTTCAGCCTGGAATATATTCAAATCAGGTTGCATAAAAAGCTGTTCCAGCTACTTACAAGCTACTTACAGTAATTAAAAACAGAGAGCTGCCTTTGTCTCCCAGAACCTGCACAGAATAGAAAGCAAGCAGAGCAAAACAAAACAAACAAACAAAAAAAAGCAATTTCCAAGGTCAGTTCTAAGGTATTATCATCCTTTTCTGCATATGAAATTTATGTTTACATTCACAGGGCAGCACAAAGTCACCTCTCTGAAGCTCTTGATAACATACACTGCAGGAGGTGAGGGTCCTACCAAATACAGGAAGACTTAGTCTGTGTAATTTGGATTGTAAAATACAGGCAGGGACAGATTAGTCAAGCTCCTAGTAGGCATGGTTAGGGGTGGGCAGGGAAATTATTATGCTCCAGCCTCCTGCTCATCTTGCTTTTTTCCTCAGATTTGTCTGCATTGGCCAAAAATGTCATATACCCAGAGATCTGGTTTCTGAGTGCCCCTGGGCAGTGTGAGGCCCAAAAATAAGAGGAACAGATTTCAGCCACTTGATTCCACCTGACATACACAATCCTACTACAGTTTTCACTGGGAATGTCTGAATGTACTCAAGGTGTGGAGGTTGCTCAGTCTTCCCCAGTGCTCTTCAAAGGTGTGCACATGTGGAACAGCATAAATTAATTTAATGAAGGATTTTCTGTCACAGTCTGGTCCGCTTGCAAACATGCACCTCATTTGTATGTTGGGGGGCAAAAGAGCAGCATTCCTTCCACAGAGGAAGCCGCCACACTCAGATCTCCAAAGCAGTGGAGCTCTCAGCCAGGTACCATTGCTGTGCTTTAATTCCAGACCACGCAAAAAGGAATGGGAAAGAGGCTAAATGTAAAGTTGGGTAATGAGCTATTAGCTTTCTCAGAATTTGGAAACATGGAAAGAATGACAGTACAATATTCAAACAAAAGATTTACATACACAATACACAATATATCAATCCTATATATACATATATCAGTAGAATAGATTGAGCAATACTAGTATGATTATCAGCTTCTTCAGCTAAGTTAACACACTAGGACTTTTCATTGTCAGTGAACGCTTACGCAGAAACTGTTACAATAAGTGAACCTTGCATGTTTGACATTGAGCATTCTATGATATTTATTTAGGGATTTCTTCAGGGTACTCAGTATGCAGGCATTACCAAGCCCAGCAGACCAATCAAGACAAGGCTGCCACAGCTACATGACCCCAGGTCCACCCAGCAGCCAGGCTGAGCATGTATTCCCGACAGGTGCACAGGGAAATACCTGTATGTGATATACACACACAGAGCCGACCACACAAACCATCACAGACATGCTCAGCACTCACACAAACACACACATCCCCTTCCCGTTCCCCTCTGGACAGCCAGGCTATTCCCATATCCCACCTTTTCAATCCCTTCCTTTATTCGCCTTTGGTGACTCCCGTAACCCCATAATAACTTTCATGTAATCCCAAAGGACTCTTCCCTGCATTCCAGTGAGTCTTGTCCATGTACTCATCTTTACCATGGGGCTGAAGGCTCCCAGAGGACAGCTCTAGGAGCAGCTGGGACAGAGTGTCATTCAGGTTTCCCTGCCTGCCCTTGTGTATCTGTGCTCCTCTGTGTGGCTGCAGACTACACTTTCATCACACAAACTCCCACTTCCGCTGAAACATCTTTTTTCATCAGTCTACACAAAACAATTACTACAAACCAAATCCACCTCTGATTTCTTCTTGGAAACATTAATAAATACCTTTAATAAATACAATTAAATCAAGAAAGATGAATGATTTATCATTTTTCAATTCCATCTATTAATAAATAGCAGGGAGTTAACCTAATATTGAGGAAATATGGCTATCCATTATTTGCAACTTCAGTTAAAATTCCTCTTAGTAAAAGAGTCTGGACTGGAAAATGGGCTCAATCAAAATAGAAACCTTTTTGTAATTAAGATGTAAAAGTTCTGTCTCTCTTTCCTTCTTCTCTCCCCTGGTATTTCTCACTCCTAGGTTTGTCTGGGGAGAATTTCAATTTATTGACTTTTTAACCTTTCTTACAGTATATTAGAAAAATGACTCCTTTACTTCCAATATTTTATTTCTGAGAGTAAATTAGTCTATGAAATTTCGGTTAATTTCATAAAATAACAGTATCTTATTCCAGTGGAGTAAAATACAGTAGTTTTCCCTACTGAAAACTTTATGAGAAGCTTGGGGATATTTTATTAAATATTATTCCCCTAGTATAACATATAATTTTAAAATGTTCTTATTTTAACTGTAGTGTTTGCAAACACATAGATAATTTCCAAGTGGCTCTATTTGTTTGTAACATATTCAAGTATGATCAAAGTAATATACAAATTTCAAGGTCACTTTTTTCAGAATAATTTTTATAGGATGACAAAAATTTCCAAATAGATAGCAATTTTAAATTTGATTAGAATAAATACTCTCTCAAATGCAGAACACTTTATAAACATTCTATTAAGTTGTTCATTGTTTATCCACAAATGGCTTAATTTATTTTGAATGGCTTTTTAAATAGTTATAACTTGTCAACAGTCAGCAAAATTACCTTTATTCAATGATAAAGGCTATTCATTTTATTAAATATGTTTTCAGAGCATGTCTAAGCCATTTATAGAAAAGGACAATTTTTATAATGTATTATACTGTCTATCTTTGGAGTAATCTGTGGTGCTTGATAATATAATTGTCATGTCCTCTAAATGTATTGTAAATGCATTGTGAGACATTTAAGTCACTTCACAATACTGACAGCATGGTTTTAAACATGTCATTGACTTCCCACAACTTTTATACAAAAATCCATGAGGTTTGTTACCACCAAGGAAATAGGAACTAAACCCTTACAATGTCTCAAGCTATATATGTGAAGGAAACAAAGACTAGGAAAGGCCAGGCAGGCTAAACAGCAAATTATCTAATCTGAAATACTCAGATGGTAGTGATTGTTGAAAAGAAACACTTTATCTTCTATGTTTATTCAGGTTATGTGTCTCACAAGGGTTGTGCTGCAAGGTGTACACACCATGAGGTTCTACAAACCTCCTTTCACTCACACAGTGAGGAACGCTGCGCACATCACTGCAAGGATAACAAGAAATAATTCAGAGCTTCTGGAGAAATTAAAAAACACACCCTGGAAAATGATCAGCAAGTTTTGTAGAAGAGAAATAATCCAAAATATAAAATCACAGAGCAGAAGTGTGGAAAAGAGCATGAATTTACAATAGCCCAAACTCAGAGGAGGGGCCAGCACAGTTTAGATCTCCAGATACAGGACATCACATCACGATCTTGATGAAGATCAATCTGCTGCAATATGCTGAGTGTGAAGCCATTCTCTAACAGAAATGTATCAACTGACATATTGGAAAGAATTCTGATAAAGGCAAGAAAAATATGCAAGTAATTTTATCCGCCAATCCAAACTCATCTGCTCTCTCTAGCCTGATGACCTATAGACATCTCTCTCTGCTCCAGACTTGTCTCCTTCTTTACAGGATAAAATATGTGGCTGTCTCTCTGACATCTCCTCATGGGTGTTTAGCTGTCAGCTGAAGTTCAGGGTGGCTAAAACAGAACTGTGATTCCCCCTCCCCAGCTTGTTTTTTCAATCTGTGTAGACAATGCCATTATTCTGCCTGTCACTCAGGCTCACAGCATGGACATCATCTTTGGAGAGCAGTCTGAGCTGGCAACTTCCATCATTTCAAGCCAGCCTAAGTGTGAGCAGACACAAAATGCATAACTCAATTTTCCTGGGTGAACTTGGAGCTGGATCAGCCCCCTAACCCTGATGGCAGCATGGCTCCATAGAATTTAATGGAATTGGGAGAAACAAGCAGTATGGGGCCCCTTTTGAAAACAGCCTGTTCTGCCCCACAGTGATTATTGTAATCTGAATCCTAGAGCTAACATCTGGATTTTTTTTTCTCACATGTAGCTGCAGAGGGGAAGCTCCTCTCACACTACATCCAGCTCCTGCACTCTCCTTGAGAAATGAGACTGTGAACACTGTAATCAGGCACAACTCTGCTCTCTCCAAAATGCAGCTGGAGACATTGTGCTCTGAAGCTGCTTTGACCACTTCTGTCCATTCTTTGCTTCATGAGCTTCCTTCCTCTGTCATACCCAACATGGATTGCTTATTTTCAATGCCAGGTGGTGTTAACTTCACAACTGTCCTGCCAGTCATGCCAGTCCCTGCTCAAACGTCCACTCTTTAGCTGGCTTAAACTTAACTCTTGGCATAATAATCAAAACAAGATGCTCCAGTTGCTTTTAACAGGCGTTTTGTCCCTGGTTTCTGAATTATCCCGTTATTCTCCACCTGAAAGTATTGATGGAAAATGTACCAAGGGGTGCTCCCGCTCTCTGCTTTGTTCCTCTGAAGTTTCAGCAGATAAAATGACTTCAGCCTCAGCCCTCGTCCACTGCAAGGAGTCCATCTGCTGGCAGACATTCCTCTCCTATCCACCCAAGAGCAACACACACACACAGAGACTGTAGGCAAAACTATGTGCCACTCAGTCTTAGTCCAGCTGAAACTGTTCCTCAGGGGGACACAGACTTGTCATTTCTAGAAGCTTGCTGTCTTGAAGTTCTCTTTGTGTATTGATCTACAGCCAGTCTTTTCAGCATCTAAATGCGCAGCACCCAGGCTTGTCTGTAACTTACAGCGGAGAGAAGCATCTCATGGTTAGCACAACAGTACCACCAGCTGTCACACCTTTAATGACCACGAAGCTAAAAGTTTTGGACCCAGAATTTTGGTGCTAAGCATCAGAGCTCAGACTCAGAAAGTGAAAGCCATAGCTAGTTTTCCTCTCATTCCCATTGCCATTCATACCAGAGGTCTCTTGCCTTGAAGAATGGAAGAGAACAAGATCTTCATTTTCAGGATCCCTGAGAGTTATAAGGACTGCAAGAGCAACATGGCTGGTGGGAAAGACATCAGCTGTTTCAAAACTAAGTATAAGAGATACAACATGAGTAGTGAATATAACACACTTTATCAGGTGCATGGTCATTAGCTGCTCCACCACAAGCATAGGAAATATACGTCCTCTCTGTTAGTGTAGGAATTCCACTCTCAAAGTGATCTCTTTCCTGCTATAGCAAATATACGTGATAAAATGTCCAGGAATAATCACAAAGAGAGGAAAAGATTTTGAGATTGGTACAACAACAAAGAAAAAATGAAGTAAAAATCATGTGGGATTATTTAGGGGAAAATATGCATTAACAATACAATGTATCAGCTTGCAAAATAGCCTCTAGAGGGTATAGATGGAAATATCATCATTCAAAGTATTTGCACATAGACAGTACAAAGCACACCAGAACATACAGTATAGCAAGTGTAAATCTGCCTTGACACAGGAATGAATCACATGTCCTTTTATAGGCTGACCAGTGATGCAACATTAAAACTCTAGAGTAAAAAGCCAACCTCTGTTTTCTAGACTTAGTCTAGACCTAAGAGTCCTTCCCCTTTCTAATTTCTGTGAATTTCACCTCTTTCAAATTTGTTGGTGTAGCAAGAGTATTTGAAACACAGTGAAACAAAGCTGATGGAAGATGGATCTAAAAGAAGGGAAACAAAAGAACGATTCCACCATGTTGCAGGTTCAAATGACAACTTGCCCTATAAGGAATCCTCACTGAGTTCTCGGGTGAAACACACGGTCCAGCAATGTGTTTCACGTTCAGTTAATACACACAGCTGTGCTACAGAGGGTTAATCTCATCTACCTGTCCCAGATGCTCTACACTTCACCAGGAGTTTAAACCAGCCAGCTCAACTGGAGAACACTTCACCTTGCACACAAGTGACTTCCAGCAACTCAATTTTTTTCTTTTAGCCTTTACTGCAAGAGACATAACCAAGGGGAAAAACAGTAACCAGAGAGAGTCAACACCTTGGTTATACTACATCCCTCTCCAGGATATCAACCTTCTGGGAATCAGAAGTAACCGTATAAATAAATAACAGTGTAAATGAGAGCTCAAAGATTACTACAAAGTGGCCAGGGAACAACAAGGTTCCCAGCTGGTCCTGGGATTAGAAAGGCATAAAAGCAATTTAAAGCTGACTTTTCTTCCCCCCACAGCAACACACAGCTGAGCACAGCTCCAGAGAGTTTGGAAAGTAAGCCTTATGCTTCCAGCTTTGATATGTTAATTCAAATTTCAGGTTTTAGTAGACACCTTGGATTTATTTTTATATATTTTAATATATTTATTTAATATATGATTTTTGTCTAAGAAATACTTGATTATGAAAAAATAATTATACATAGCAAACTGTATAAAATCAATTAAAGCAAGGAAAACTGAAAATTAGCCTGAATGTTTTTCTCTCATAGTGCTTAGCAGAGATACTTGGCAAGCTCATGGTGGGCAGGAAAAGGAAGAATAGAACATCATCTTGCAAATAGTGAAGGGACTTTAATACTTCTACTCATAAAAATCAGTAAATTCACTATATAGTCCTGACTGATCACTAGGTTTTCCAAATTAAATTGAAAAATTCATACAAATTTCAGAGCAAAATCAAAAGCAAGGATTAAACTGAGCAAGGTTATTTTAAACACTGGACAAAGGAATATGTTCCTGTTTGATGTTGTAAATAGGCAGCTCAAAAGGTTCACCTTTTTTCTGCCAACAACCTTTCAAGTTTTCATAATTTTAGGATGGAAATCACTTGTGAAAGCAACAGGAAGAGAAATATTTGGGTAGGTGCCATCTATTTCTCAGACCCTTGATTTCTACATAATACAGGAAATAAATTCTTCAGGAACAACCCTTGATGTCAGGTGATGGAGTCTCCTAGCACAGGTGTATGGGGAAAGCCAGGGTTTTTCTCCAAGGCCATATGTAGAGTCAGTGTTGGGGTGATGCAGCTGTTACTCATCATTACCTCTGACCTGCCACTTTAAAATACATTTTGTGAAGCCATTCTTGGGTTGGACATTTATACCTTAGCACATGAGGACCTGCAATTAACTCCTGCTTACCAGCAGCTGGATCCTCACAGACACACCCGAGAAGCTCTGTGGGAGCCAGCCCTGTTCCTGCCTGGCCAGAACCAAGGACCTGGACCGAAAATCCTTGGCTGCACCCACCGTGTCATCACAGAGACACTGAAGTGGCCCTGCACTAAATTGCCAAGGAAGCCCAGTGGCAGCAAAATGATCAGTGCTTCCCCTCTCAGATCCCCGCTGCCCCAGCAAAGCAGTAGACACACACATGGCCGCTAGCCACTGAAATGATGCAAATATTAGATCAGAAGCCCCATTTTGCAAGTGACAAATATTGATCTGATTTGCAGCAATACAAAATCACTAATTAATGAGTAGCACAGCACATGCCAGTGCCTGCAGACTATATAGACATGGAATTTTTGGCAGTTAGAGCCATATCCTTCATCATAGAGTACCAGATTTATCTTTTTTTTCAACTAAGACAAGGAAATGATTCAATATCAAATATTTAAAAAAAGTTTCTGTGTCAAACTTTTACAAGACTAGTATTCGAAGTCCAGTTGGTGGAGTTTTCTTTCTGCTTTTTTCTTTCATTTTTTCTGCTGCCCTAGCTTATTTTTGCAAGTGGTTTTTCCATATAAACAGAAATCTTCCTGAAAATTGGATGAGAAATCTTCAAATCCCAAATCCTTTCAAGGATAAATGGCCTATTTCATCTTAGTTTAAATTAATTATTGTACATACATATGTGAACCAAATTGCTTCGGAAAGGGAAGGAGAGGAAGTCTGCACTGGATTATGCCAGATTAATTTCAGTGCAACTCCTTCAATTTCAATAAGAATAATTTACACCAACCTCACTAGGAGCAAAATATGCCACAATGTCTGGCAGTTAATGGAAACTCAGTAATTCTGGCAGATGCAGTGCTCAGTTTTCAGCTTTCTTTGTATGATCTTGTAGTTTTTTCCAAGTGATTAAAGCAACAGAGAGAATCCATCAATTTTCACCTCACTCTGGTTGCTCTTAGGGATTATTTCTTACTTTGAATGAAGTCCTTCCAAAGTCTTTTAAAGAAATATGGGGATTTAAAGAGGTAATTTATTTTCAAGATTTTTTTCTTTCTTCAATTAGACTTTGAGAGCTAATTTGCAGTCTGGTAACTCAGAAGAAAGTTAACACTATCTGTATACATGAGTCACTTCTTGAAAAGAGGTCACCTGGATTTGCTGCTCATTTTTTCAATGAAAATCATTATTTATGTTAGTAAAACCTGATTGCTTGTTCTGGAATGGAAGGTGTATTATCCAATATGAGATGAACATATAAACATAGTTAGTTTAATGCCACTGAAAAGGTAAGATAAAAGCATAGAGAAGAAAAAACAAACAAACAAAAAAGGAATTTAATAAAATGCTAATAAAGCCTTCCATCAGCAGTGTGTTAACTGGTTAAACTGTAAATCAGTGAAGTAGGCAAGCAACAGGAAGCAATACTTGAAGGAATAGGAGCACGTTAGGAAGAAATTAAGAGTCTCCAAGTAAGAAGACAAGAAAACTTCTACATGGGTTCAGGAGTTCTTGTCAAGCAAAAACATTTTTGGAGAAAATCTCACAGCTCACCTTGAGATGTGACTTAAACTGCTAAATGAGAATGTGATTTGGCTAAAGAGATTAAAATGGCTTTTCTTTCCAACTTCCCCTTAGAAGGAATTACGTTTAATAGAATTAAGAAAAAATCAAAACCCGGAAAAAACAAAAAAGCCCAAGCTCAACAAAAAATGCCACTAAACCAAAACATAACTTCACAACTCATGAAAATCATGAAGAACAGGTTATAAAGGAACTGGAAACCTTTAAAACAGAGAAATCTTATGCAGAGAGTCACAAAGACTATTTATGTTTTCCTCAGTCACAGCATACATTTTATTATTGTTTTTCCCAGCATACTGAAAGAGTTCAGCTTTGGGAGTTCAATATATTAGAACATTTGCCTGACAGAGAACAGGCAGAGAGTAAAAACATGGTCTGGGAAACATAAAACAAAACAAAAAGATAAAACCCTACCTAGAATTGTTGTATTAGATGCATTTACTTAGCTGATTTACAGGAAGATGCAGGGAGGAAGGAGAGCAGTTACACCAAGCTTGGGACTGACCACAATTAATGAGTTGTGACCAAGACAGACATGAGCAGTTTCACAGCAAACAGAATTCCATTGTTCATGAGAAGTTAGAAAACTCTATTGCTTAGAAAAATACCAGCTGTATCCAAGAAACTGTCAGCTGCTGTTATCAATATTGTTTCTCAAGTCTTGACCCATTGCCCAGAAGTCCACTGGGTGACCTTGATCTCAATGGCTTGTGGTGGTAAAGCAATAGCTATAAATAATGCATTAAAAGTGTCCTTCCATGTCAGCAGGCTCACATTTGTCAGGCATTTCCATACTATTCTGGGCCACTTTTTATGGTGTTCTCTTAATGTGCTGTGCATTTTTCTTCAACTGCTTAACATGGATTTATCCCTTCCTTAAATACAAATATATTAATATAGACTTGTCTCTTCATCAAATGTGTTCTGCAAAACAACAGTTGGTGAGTAGAATGAGGGAAGAAAAACCAGTTTAGGGATATCACATAAAATGTTGGCATCTTTACTACTTTTTTAAATGGTGTTTATTGTGAGGGACCAACTTGCATGCTAATGGTGTTTTTCATGTAATTTGATGATTCCAAGTGTTTTAGAAAGCCGATAGTTACATGCATGGGAATACAGAATGTCATTATAAGCAATTAGGCATAAGCAGGGATATGACTTACGTTATAAACTCAATAACCTCTTTATCTGATCTCTTTATCATCAGATCATCAAGAAGAGGCACAGAAGGTACCACAAGTGGCCAGCCTCTGCCCCACCACAGGATTACCAGCCCCTTAACCCAGCTTTCTCATTCATTCAAACCACCCAGCAACAGACACTCTACATTCCTTCTTGACACTCTACCTCTTCCTCACTGATAGACAGTTTTCCCAAAAACTAATATAAATCAAACTCCTCAACTTGTTGAAGTCTTCTTACTTGGAACTGATTTTCTTTAACATTTCTTTCCTAATTGCTTCTTTTCTCCTTCACATTCTCTGCAAGACTTCCTTGTCAGAATCAAATTTGGTAGAGTTCCCCATTAATTCCTTTGTTCTGCATCCATACCAAGAAAGTGTATCGCAACACAGTCTGATAAAATTTTGAACATTCCCTACTGTTCAACTGCAGTGAGTCCCTGACAGGTAAAGATCTTTATTAAAAGTCAGATGTGGAAAAACGTTGCTAGATTAAATCTGCATCCATCTGATCCTTCTGCTGTGATAGAAATTCCCTTGTTTTTTTATAAATTTATGGTAGACAACTACTCATTAAATCATCCCTTTTCTTTCCTCTTTTTTATTGACCTTGAGGCTATCAAGAGGAATATTTTCCTCACCTCTTAGACTATTTTGGTACAGGCATTCTTTTATTCACATCCCATTTCCCTCTTTACTGCCATTCAGTCCCCTCTAAACAAACTCTGACTTTCTATTTTAATGCTCGGTTTTGTTTGTCTTTACATAACTAGGATTCGGTATTGGGACTTTGGGATCCTGTTTTCCCCCAAACTGCTGATGGCTTCCAGTGAGCTTGTGATGCCACCTCCACCTCTGAGCCCCACTTCCATATCCTCCTCCTCACGAGATCAGGTCTCAGACAACATCCTCCATGGGGCTGAGGGACACAGAGAAAGAGGAACATCTTTAAACAAGTTGCATCTCCAGCAAGCTCTCAAAGCTGAGCAGCATGATTCTAGGGCAATTTGGCTTTTAGCTTTGAAATTTGTGTCATATTTGAGAGAGCACATTTGAAGCAGAGGTGTCCCCAGGAAGAGGCAGCCCTGGAGACCATCAATGCAGTGGTGTCCCTTTGACTCCTGCAGCTGAGAGAGGTCCTGAAGGAGTGCTTGGAGGCAGCAAGAACAGAAGGTTCATGAGGCACTTGCTGAGTCTTCATCTTCCTGCTATTAAAAGTGTTCACTTATAGCTGAATTTCCAAACATATTATCAGGAACTTACTTCTTTGATGCACTTGCTGAACACTTTTTTTGTTTACACAAACAGACAAACACCCCCAACCAACCAACCAACCAGCCAACCAGAATACAACCCAGCCAAAACACTATTTCAGGTTTTGAGCAGGATTTCAAATAATGCTACGAGCATAAGACACCTTTCTTTCCCAGAAATGCCAAAGTCTTAATAATGCACAGTTACAGAGAAATCCCTTTGGTGCCTAGAAACCAAGACAAATTTGGAGTGTCATAGCAGCTGCGATGTGTTCCCTACCAACCTGCTAAAGCCTTTTGAAGCATAAAATCATCAAGGGCCACAACATGGAAAGGGTCATTCCAGTGAGACACTAACCAGTGCCTTCTGGCAAAGGACAAGTGACAGAGACACAGCCCAGGACTGTAGGAATCCCCATACTGTCATAATCTATAAACAAGAAGTTTTGGGAAAGTTTCCAGGATTCCTTGCCATTTTCATATCAGCAGCACAAGTTTCCAGGAGAGACTTCTCTGCTTTTTCCAGTGCCTATCAACACACAACATGTGTCCCAGCT
Source organism: Dryoscopus gambensis (assembly GCA_013389985.1). Lineage (NCBI taxonomy): Eukaryota > Metazoa > Chordata > Aves > Passeriformes > Malaconotidae > Dryoscopus > Dryoscopus gambensis. The sequence continues at coordinate 33,115 of WEIT01018847.1, read as the reverse complement.
TCTTCACTGGGAAATTGAAAGTGAACTAGTGAGAGAAACCACACAGTCTTGTACATGATAGAGAGCTTTGTGTAAGCATGAGAAGAAACACTGTCTCAGCTGGTAAAATGCCATATGGATTAATTAAGGGGCAGCAGATCCTTAAACTTCTCCAAACACCCAGGACAATGCTGGATACCCAAGAGCTAATTCTAGGTAGGAAAGATGATGGCCCCAAGATTAAGTGATCTGTACTTTTTTTCCACTTTTTTTGTGGACATTTTAGCAAGTGTTTAACCATCCTCTATAAGCAGGATCTTTCTATAAGTGCAAATACATTAATTGACTTTTCTAGGCTCTGCTTCCTGTAGGAGAACAGAGGTCTCCATTGTATGATACAAGTGCATCTGATGGTAGCAACCAGGACTTCAGGTAGACATTGAATCATGATGTTAAAAGGTGGCATAATTAGCAGCATAGTTCTTAAGCTAATTTCTATCTTGGATAAAGCCATTCTACCTTGCATCATGAACAGCAATCCCAACCTGCTGTCACACCTATCAGAAACAGGAATTATTCCCAACCTAAAATTGGAAAGCATGTTTAAGGTATGCTGTATTCAATTAGCAAAACAAACACTTTTTCAACCAAAGAATCACACAAAATCAATCTGATTGTCAGCGAATCTGAAAATATCCCAGATATTATAGACATTTTAGTCACAGATAAATTTTAAGTCATAACCAGAACTACAGTACTTTTAAACCATAATTTAACACAGATATTGAAAAACTTACAAAGTATGCTAATTTGGAATTGATCTTAAAAAATTATAATCAATGTTTCCAGCAACTTGAGCTTCTTCACCTCAGCTAGAATGTCATGCCATACAAATGCAAACACAGTTGTAGCTGTAACACCACTGCTCTTTAACTGCTGATTATGCTTTCAGTAGACACAGAGACCATGGACAGTGTATGTAAAGTATATTTAATTTTCTAACACATGGTGAACAAACATGAATGCAGTTCTTTAGTTCTGACCTTTAAATAAGCCAGTTTAAACAGCAGTGAGTATCATGCACCTTGTCTTCTGAGGACATAAGTTATGTTCAGCTGAACAGTCTAACAGAGGCCTTGGAGATGAGTGGTGTGTGCCAGACACATACAATACCTTTACAATGGGAAAACAGGCTTTATGCATTTCTTTGCCTCTACCCAGCCAAATAAAAGTGCACTGTCACTACTGCAGCTACCAAATTAAATGAATTAGTCCCGGCCGAATATAAACCCACTGGCTTTGGGCCCTGAGGAGCACTGGGGAAACACAATTCCCTGATGCAGCTGCTGGGTACTGCTGCCAAGCAACAGGTCAGTATGGGCTGTGGCACTGAAGGCAATGAGGGAGCCTGGCCCCTCAGCACAGCATCCTGAGCTTCGCCCAGACTAGGGATCCCTCTGAGCCTGAGTGTTCTGAAGTATCTTTATTCTGAAAGAGGCCAGCTGGGCTGCAAACCTCCCCAATTTCTTCATTTGTGTAGTGGTACTCTCCAGTCTATTGCCCTTTCCTTGCTTCTTTAAGGCTTCACACAAGCAGGGTTGGCAGATCTTGGATGGCTTAGTGATAAGTTACAGATAGGAAACAACCCTGATTCACTGGCCCAGAACTACACCTCCTTAGCTTCAAATAGCCTTCGCAACACATGGGTGACTACTGAGGTCACCAAAAGTCTCTGTTTTTTAAATTTCAGGTGTAGTTTTTTCCAGAACTTGGTAGCTCTCACCCAAACTCATTAGACTTAGAAGCACACATGAGTAGAGGTCTACATGCAACCTTGAGAGCTGAAGCTGTCTAAAGTTACAATTTTTATTTATATTGAACCGAACAGCCCAATAAACTCATTTAGAGGAATTGTTTTCTCTTTCCTTCCTGCCATGCTCAACCTCCAGCCCTTGCACTGCTCCAGCCAAGCACACCCAAGAATATTTTTCTTTCAAGCCTCTATGTTTGCCCTGCCACTTCCACTCCTGTGCTTGTCTGCTGCAGAAGGTTCAGGGCATCAACTCACCATATGCCACTGCCCACAGAGACAATGAGGACACGGCCAGCAGCTAGCAGGAAAAGTGACATTCCCTTACACTGACGTGACATTTAATCCTGGGCTCAATGAAATGTATGGCATGATATTTATTAACTAGCTGAGCCATCCTATAACAGCAGAAATTGGCTGCAGCTGTAACAGCCTGTGAACCTGTCCAGGAAACTGGCTGGGGGTTTCTGAGGAAGAAAATCACCACCAAATTGTAGTATCTTCCAAATAAGCTCTTTTCCTTTACCAGGTGTTGCTACTGCATGGTGTCATCAGCAGAGCAGGCAGTGAGGCCCATTCCTGGCCGACTGGTTCTTTCAGATTTGTGGGAGAGGAGAGAATCAGCTGTACCTGCCGGCTGTGCAGTGCAGTAGTATGTGACAAAGGACACTGGGGGACACCACCGGGGAGACAGCCCCCACAAGGTGGCCCATCCCAGCTCTGACTCCCCCTTCCTGTGACTCTAGTGAAGTCAGTCTGAGCTATAAGCTGCCTTATTATAACAAAATCCTAGATATAAACATACACACACACACACACATACATATATATATTTACGTTCACACATGGATACATATATATGTGTGTGTGTGTGTGTGTGTGTGTATATAGGCATGACAGAGAGATATGATGAAGCTGCACAGAATTCAGCATATCACAGCTTTTCCATTTGAGCCGTGTACAGCAGAAGGATTTTATTGGATTTTTTTTTTTTTTTTTTTTTTTTTTTTTTTTTTTTTTTTTTTTTTTTTTTTTTTGGTTACCTTGCTGCTGTCGACAGGAGCAGTTTGGGGGAGGGGAAGGATGCCCAGAGGCTACTTCATAAGGCTGGGGTGCTACTGCCATCTAGTGAGGTGCGTCTGCCCAGGGACACGCACATACACAGATGGCAAGGTGTGGGGACACCTTTGTGTTCGTGTGATCCAGGTAACACAGGGAGCATCGTGCCACTCTGAAATCAAAGGGGCAGTTTGGAAGCCGAGCTGTAGGACAACACGGCATACAGCAAAAGTGCTTGTTTCCCATAGGGAAGCCTGCAGTGCAGCCAGGTTACAGTCTGTGTGGAAGCAGTTTACTCGTTCAGTGAGGCTGTATAAGAATCTGCTAATGCCTGAATATTATCACTTCAAAGAAAATATATGGAGCCATCAGTCCAGGTTATACTAGGGGTCAACTTATGAACATGAAAGTGATCGGAGCCTCATGTATGAATTGTCATGGGAGACCCCAACCCTTGCGAGCACAGTCTGTTCTGACAAAGGTAGCACTGAAATGCAGCTTCCCTTCACAGACCACTTCCATGGGAAAAAAAGGAGCCTTTCCACACACAAAACAGCTCTGGCCTATAGCTAGTTCCCTCAGTTTTAGATCACTCTGCAACAGTCAAGAATAAAAAGCAGACCAAGAGACAACAAAATGCAAAGTACACTAGCTACCACCTTCACTTGCAAAAGGCTTTGTGATTCATATGTCTTATCCCAGCACTGGAGGAACAGAGTATCCCAGGAGAGACGCACCAGTCTAGGTGGGCTCCATGTCACACAAGGACATTTTTATCTTGCAGAGCCATCCCATCCACACCACCTCCTTGTAGCCTGTCTCCAGGAGTCAAGGACTCACTTCAGGGGTGGGTGGGAGAGTCCAGAAAGAAGTCCAAATATACCCGTGTGGGAAAGGGAACAAAGGCATGACATCACAATGTATGAAATCAGGAAGGGGGTTAGTTTTCAAGCTATTGAATTAAAGCTACAAAGGAAAGTAAAATGACTGGGCATTTGAAGTGCTTGTTTGAGAGCTCTGCTTCAACCCATGGCACATCAAATCTGTTCCTCCACAGGGAGTCCTAGAGACATGGTTATCTTATGATGCAGACATTTGGCATATTGTCCTGAATATATTGAAAGACCTAAAGATGATACAGTAAAATGTAGTTTGCTAAAACATCTGAGAACTGATGGAAAAAGAAAGCACTTAAAGTGGTTTCTTAATTACTATCCATGGCTCATTGTGCTGGTTTTGACTATGAGAACATTAATTTTCTCCATAGCAGCTTGTATAGGGCTGTGTTTTGGATCTGCACTGGGAACAGTGTTGACAACACAGGGATGTTTTTGTTATTGCTGAGCAGCACTTACACAGAATCAACTCCTTCCCTGCTCTCCTACTGCACCTCCAGAGAGGAGGCTAGGGGTGTGCAAGGTGCTGGGAAGGGACACAGGCAGGACAGCTGACCCTAACTGACCAAAGGGACATCCCATACCATATGGCATCATTCCAGCATATAAAGCTGAGAGAAGAAGGAGGAAGTGAGGAAGTTTGGAGTGATGGTGTTTGTCTTCCCAAGTCACAGTTCCATGTGATGGAGACCTGCTTCCCTGAGGTTGACTGAACATCTGCCCATCCATGGGAAGCAGTGAATTAAATCTTGTTTAGCTTTGCTTGTGTTCATGGCTTTTGCTTTACCTATTAAAGTGTCTTTATACCAACCCAGGAGTTTCCTCACTTTTACTCTTCCAATTCTCTCCTCCCTCCCACCATGTGGAGAGCGAGTGAGCAGCTGCATGATTCTAGTTGCTGACTGGGGTTAAACCACATCACTCACCGTCTTTGAAACTTAAAATCTTCCTAAACTTCTTCCAGTCTTTCAGGACTTTCTGTAACCTGGATCAAAGTGAAGCCATTCAGCAGCATTCTATTCTTGCATTATGGACTCCCCACTGATCTACTCAGTTGCTCACAGGCCTGAACCATGCCGAGACTGCTGTTTTAGAGAGGTGTATCTTTTGGACTTGGACAATGGGTCTTCTAAGAAAATATTCTTTTTCTGTTTCATTCTGCTTTTCTCAAGCTCATCTAGATTCTGGGGGTAAGAGTGCTCTTACACTGCCAACGAATATACTTTTTTTTAAAAAAAAAATATATGGAGCCAGTCTTGTGCTCTGATCCTGGAAGAGCTTATGAAGATTTAGCCTCATGGCTTTAGCCTAGTACATATTAACTTGATGGCAAAATTATTCAGCTATGTAGATCTTTGCAGGACTTGTCACTGCATTTTGTTAAGTTGAGCATCCAAGGCAGTGCTGCTATGATAACGTAGAAAAATATCTGTGAGTACAGGCTACCTTCTAGCCAAAGAAAATGTCTGAAAATCATGACATTTTCAGTGACAGCCATCAGATTTTTCCCCTGGAAAGATATAATAAAATCCATAGTCTAATATTCAAGCTTCCCCTAAATCAACTAATCAAGCAACAGTTTCTATTCTATCCAACATGAGTGAGAAACCACATTCCCATCTGAATAAGACACTACAGAGGATAACACTTGAAGCAAACTATTTCCAAACCTTTATCAGACTAAAACAATATGCTTAGAACAGATGGCACTCACCCAGAATAAAACCACTCTAAAACCTGGACAGAGTTGCAATGTTTTTAAAAAACAAAAAATGAGGACTGCTTTCAGAGCAAAAATTTTAAGGCAGGTCTTCTGCCAGATCCCTGGAGTAGGTGACTCCAAATTAGAGATTAAATGTAAACAAGATTTTGCCCTCAAAATACATATGATGGTTGCATCACCCTCCACTATAGTGGAACATTTACCAGGCAAAGAATGAACTCATAGAGTGCTGGAGTGAGTGAAAGTGAGTGAAGAAGGAAAATTATTGGTAGAATCATCAGACTGTCAGACAGAAACGGCCTTTTTCCATCAGAGCTGTGAGGAATCAGGTCCAGCAAAGCAAAGAATCTTGTTTAGCCTCAGAGTGAAAACTAGATTTCCATTTGACTCTCTAGAGATCTTCACAGCTCCTTTACTGGTTTTCTTCCCTTCTCTCCCTTTCCCACCAAGCCATGCTCACACTGAACCATGAGCTATTCTGTGCATAGTTTAACACCTACAAAAGAGCCACAGCCAACACACATACTGCAAAGGAGAGGTAGGGGATGTAATTCACCACTACAAATAATTTATACTTGAAGTCTAAGTGCAAAGAGATTAACTCTGAGGCCTGTCAAGATACTGCTGCTGTTTGTTGCACCACAACAGCAGCATCAGTGTTGTTAATCTTTGCCACAGGAGGCACGTATTATATTTTATAACATTATGAGCCATCCTCACATGCTTTCTAAAGGGAGGAGAGCCAAAAAGAAAGCAGGGGAAAATAGAAAGGTGGGACAGCAAAAAGAAACACATTGAAACAAACATGCAGCTGAGAGCCATCTTATCCTGCTATATCTGTCCTCCCCTCTAGACACTCCTATGGAGCTATTTTAGTAAGGTTGGCTATTTATTATACTGTAAGCCCTGCTGCTTGATTTATTGGGCCTTGGTTGCCTCAAGGAGTGAGAAAATCTCTCTCCCTTCTCAGCTTAAAACAGAAGAAAGTTTTATTACCATCTCTGTGGTGCACCCTGATCCTTGCTTAGTGATGCTATTTCTGGCACAGACTGATTGAAAAGTGCTGCTGTCCCCCACATGGCTGCTGGTTTGACACTTTTTGACATTTCTAAAAACTCATGCTCTTCCTGCCAACTCCCTGTTGCTTTCTAAACCTTTTTAATCCTGAAGAATGCAAACTAATCTACTGAGAGAAAGAATCTGGTTCTGGGAAGCAGAGCTGGAAATGTCAGAGTGGTAGAAATGATAAATTTACCTGCTAGGGAAAGAGAGCCAGCACAGGAGAGGAGCTGTTAACAAACGTTGCTGACACTGTGGCCTGCTAATATTATCTACTGTAAAGAAACATGCTGTATATTATTAAGCAGAACTGTACAATATCTTCTTAAAAAATAATAGTTTGGAGGTAAGCACAAAGCATGGTTAATCAAGTGGAATAAAGCAGTGGTCCCTGAGGGAGACTTAAACTGCTTAGACCTAAGTATAGCTAATAAAAGTTAGCAATTCAAGAGAGTTTCCAAAAGGCTTTATTATTGTTGTTGTGTCACGCCTGATCTTTTGAATGGAAAGGTCAAAGAGCCTGTCATGTGCTAACCTGATGGATTTATTTTCCACAGAGGACTCGATATACACAGAGAACATCATCTTCTTCCTTCTTCTCACTTTCCCCCCTGCACAATTACTTTTCAGAAGGCCTCCTCATTCCAGAAAGAAAGAGACAAAGTTTCTCTTCTAACTATAACACCATAAAACAATAGACCCCAGGTTTTTAGCAGAGTGTCTTTTCATATTTCTTTACCTTGTTACATCCACAATGGTGCATTTAAAACAAATGTCCTCTGTCATTTCTTTGTAATCATAGCTCTGTGCAGAAACAGGTCTACCTTCAGTCAGGCAACCAGGCATCTAAAGACAAGGCTTTCCATCTAGGCTGCAGGCAGCAAAATGCAACCATGGTTGACTCTCAAGCATGCAGCATTACTAGCAGGAAGCCCAGTTTGAAGAAAAATGAGCTGTAATACACAGTGGGAATAAGGGTTCTGAGCACTTCTAAGCCATACTTCCCAGGTGCCTGGTGACCTTAATTCATTACTCTAACGTGTTGGAAGCAGACACATTCCCTTCAAAGTCAAATGATTCCCACTGACTGGCTGCTCAGCATCCTTCCAGCCCAAGCACGCCTATCCCCACCCCAGCACGGTTCCTCCCCAGCAGCGTTCAGAAAACCTTACATTCATCGGAATGTAACTGGGGTAATGTTAAGATTCCCTAAATACCACATAGCTTTCATTGCTGTTTCAAGATGCCAGAGGCACTTGACTGGTAAAAGCCCAGAACTACAAGGATTCAGGAGAAATTGGGCTGTTCAATTCTGACTATAAGCAGAATATTTGGAGATCAGACAGTCTGACACTATTTTTTTATTCCTCCGGTATAGTAGAAGAATGGATTAGACATTGACATTTCAACACAATTGTCAAAAATAACTTAGAAAATGCATCGCTAAGAAAATAAAAGTTTCTTTTTAGTGAAAGATTCACCAGTTTTCTAGCTTTATAAACAATACACCAGCAAAGGGCAGAACTCAACCTTTGACTAGAATCTTTGTTCCTACTAAAGGGCAAGACTGAGAAAAAATATAAAGACACCAACAATGACAATCTATACGGTGAATACTTTAGATGGCATCCTGGGCTAGCTTTAAAATGGGATTTATTGTATTTTCTTTGACATTTGACAGCATATATTCCAGTACAACATGGAGGTTCTCTGCTAGGAAGTATCCGCTTATGAGAAAAACTTCTAGAAGAAAGTGAAGGAAAAAACCATCAAGGAACAGGAAATTAATAATTATTAGCTTGGCTCCATCTGTGTCCATCAAAATCTTGACTTTCTCTTACACTCTTCTCTGTGACAGATCACTTCTGATGCAAAATCTAGAAAACTGCCATTCATTTGTACTCCTGTACAAAGTGAAATAAAGTCCAAAGACCTAATTTCAGTGGCCTTCCATTTTACATACCCCAAAAAGAGCTACCCCAAAAAGAGATACCCCAAATCTGACTGCTCTGTATGGTGCAGAACTATATGCACAGTTGCCATCTGGCCTGCAAGGGCGTTTGACACTGGAGCAGAAGCAGCAATGAAATGTGCTAGCACTGCTGCTGACTGTTGCAAATATTAGTAATTCAGCTCCATTAAGCTGAAGCTTACTGGATTCATTAGAAAAGTGAAATGTATAGTAGAAGACAGAATTCTGCACTTCCCGCCTGTTAGATTTACAAATTCCATGAAGTTGCATGAGCCATCTCAGGTTAACTAAGGAAGAACAGCACAGAAAAGGAAGCAACTCAGGGGAAAAACAAATCAAGAACGAGTCCAAAGAACTTAGCATGACCCACAGGATTTGCAAAAGTCCCCCTTTTGCAAAGCATCCAACATACATTTGACCTACTTATACATTCAAACACTGAGAATTTGATTGTCTCTCCATCTCAAGATGTCTTTCAGCACTGCAGGGAATTTTACCCACGTACCAAATAACACAAGACCTGCTGAAAACTAGCTTAAACCCACGAGGGCTAAAAGTAACATGGAGAGTTTCACTGCAGGCTCAGCAGTGAACGCAGGAACTAAACCTGGAAGTTTACAGCACAAGGTTCAGGTGTCAGCTTCATCACTGGCACGTAATGACACCCCAGGGACATTCTCCCTTCTCCTCCATACTTCCTGCTTCAGGAGCTTCAGAGGAAGATGGTCTCCTTCCATGCCTAGCACAGTTCAGCTCTGATATCAAGGGATGGGTGTGCTACAAATAAAAATGGAGGTATGTACAATCACTCTTTAGGCCATCTCCAAATCTCTTGAGATTAGGATGGCTTCTCCTCCCTCAGACAGTATACTCTTAATTTTCATCCTATGGCTGTGAACCACACATCTCCTTTGGGAAAAAGAAAATACACCTTCAGCAAATCTAGAAATATCAGGCTGTCATTGGGAGGAAACAGGTGTGTTACAGAATGTCGTGAGACCGCTTTCTCCAGCAGAGCTTACCAGAGGTGTCCCTAAGTGAGGGACAGGGGAAAGAAAGCTCTCCCATAGGTAACCTTTTAAAAGGGCATCCTGGCAGTCAGCAGTCATTTGACTTTTGAAGGTCCCTGGGTCCCACAACAAAAATCCGTCTGCTTATTCTTCCCAGAAAGAGAACTCAGAAATGTGAAAGAGCATTTTAATTATAAACAGTGAGGGTAAAACCCTGGTTTTAATAAGTCAGTGGTGAAACTCTCCTCAGCTTCTCAAAGGCATTTCCAAGTTGCAGTGTTGGGTTTAGTTTTTAAAGTTTCTTATTTTTTTAAATTTTTCTTTCTGAAATGTAGGTTTGAAATCATCTATGAAGGTGGCTACAATTACTTGTGAGCTATATAATACATACAGTAGCTTGTTATCATATACTAGTGAGTTATTCTCACTATTTTCCCCTCTCCTAAAGGGTACAGGGCATGCAGTTTGGAGACGAAACTTCCATTTCAATTTTCATGTTATTGCCACACTGGTCTCCTGGGCTCATTTCGGCTTTGAATTTAGAAAATTGAAAATCTTATCTCTCTGACCATACATCCTGTATGATTCAAGTCAGATTCCAGACTCCCTGATACTTTTTTATGCTGCATATGTAGCAGAAATGCAGAACTGAGTTTCTCAGCTCATATATCATCTTTTGTCCAGACTAGTACACTGAAGGCACAACTACCACAGCCCCTTTCCTGACTTTACATAGTGGTAGATTAGGGGGCCCAGAAAATCCATTTCACTCCACACCACTGTGACAACAAAAATTTTAGACTCATAGACTCATAGAGTCTGCTGCAGCTCTGTGGTAAGATTTACAGCTCACAATGGTTAGGACATTGAATATTCTTTACCTGTGAATTCCTTTAATTTATCCTTTACTCACTGAGCTTTACAAGTGCTTCCTTTCCTATTAGTTGTTATTAATTAGCCTTGAAGAAAATACTCCTTTAATTTCACCTTTCTTTCCATTGTAATCACCCCTCATACAACAGCAGCCTCTTATTTTTTCATGCTTGGTACTCTTATATTGGAAAATGGGTTTATCTACAGAGATACACAGACTATCACAATTTATAACAGTGTGTTTAATTCTTTGGAACCAAACTGAGCAGTAACTGCCTTGAGCTGTTTGGTGGGAAATTAGATTTGTGCTAAACTGCTTAATGCTCCGGGGAATGCAGAATAAACTAGATGTGGCAATTTTATGAGTTTCAGAACTTCAAAATGACTATATTTTTATCACTATCACCAAGCTTGGTTGTCATTGTCTAAGATTTTTTTTCTATATATCCTTGTCCCAAAATGGATTTAAATAAACAAAATGGGGGGGAAAGCGAGGGGGGAGGGGGGTATGCAAAACATGTCTAATTTAAAACACTTTACACTTAAAATATGGAATGAAAGAAAGAAAGACAATTTGGGAGCAGTTTCATTTAAATTTTACCTTTTAGATAAGACTACATGAGTAAACATGATGTGCTTTCAGATTGGCAATCTAGAAGTAAAACTTAAAATGAAAACATTTAAACACATGTCTTATCTTGCTCCTTTTCCTAACTGCAGCAGAAGGACAGATCTCAAATCCATTCTTTCATGACGCTACCCAGGTCACATCAGAGAAGGGGGAAAGAAACAAAGAAAAGATGATAAAATTATTTATGCTCAACCATTTAAATAGGCATTCCAGCTGACACCACACTAATTCTGAATAACAGCCACTGCTGTATGGACAAGAGTTCCTTATTTAAATTCCCAAGTGCTGTTAATGTAATATGATAATGCAACACAATTAGCTATTTCAGCAGGACCTGATATTACTAAATCTTTTATTGCATGATGAAGTGCCATCTCCATTATGAAATTCCACAAAATACATTTATCATGTCAAAAAATATATATTTGCAATAGAAGGACAATAGAAATTGTTAACAAGATGATGAAGCTTCTGGAGCAGTAATTATGTGGCTAAGAGGCTGTGATTGTCCCACAGTGCTTCTAAGGCAAGTCTCTGCAAGCGAGATCCATATTGTAATGTTTTGTGCTGAATTCACTGCCAATTCTGCATTGCTAAGGACAAGAAAATTGATAATGTTCTCGTCCTTAGCAATGCTGTGGAAAGATAAAATACACAATGGAGGAGCCTGGATTTGCAAACAAACTCAGCATGTCTGCTGAGTTATGAAAATACAGGAACCTTTTCTTGCACTGGAAGGAGAAGGGTTTGAAAATTTCTGTATCACTTTAGTGTGATGAACAGGCAAGTCAAGCTTGACCCATCTGTCCAGTTGCTGTTGCCAGATATTGGCCCTCATAGAGCTCCAAAAAAAAAAATTACTTCCGAAAATGTGTTAAAATTTATTTGTCTTTTTGGTTGAATTATCCAGGAA
>WEIT01018847.1:2217-21144 GCA_013389985.1 Dryoscopus gambensis | reverse complement strand
TTTTTAATGATAGACCAACAAGCAAAAAATCTCTGCAAGGACTTCAGTGTTCTGATGCGACTTTTTACATTTTTAAGTCCTTGCCAATGAACATGTTTCAAATAACTGGAGCTTTTAATAGGATTACCTGAAATTGGGATCCATGTCATAAAGCCTACTGTGACAGGGAACAAGGAAGAACTGAGACAGAAAAACAAAAGTAAGAATAGGCTAGGGTATCAAATATGTCATAGTTAAATGACTATATCTGGAGATCCATACAAACCTGAAAATCTAAAAAACCACAAGGAAAAAACTTGTCCTACTATGATTTCAAAAAAGTGTATGTACAGCATAAAAAACTGAGTTGTGGAAACCTGGACTTCTACTCCAGTGCCTTTCTTGGAAAGATTTGAAGAACCAGATGCTGTCCTCATACAGAGACATAATTACGGAGACTGATATACTAAAGCTTTAATAAGGGCTATTGGCAAGTAATTAACTCCAGTAGTATTTCTAGACTTACATCATTGGAACATATTGTTCAATGATGCCCTTTCCTGTCAGATGCATATCTATCAGGGCAGCAGTTTTCATAAAGCCAATTTTAGATTTTGGGCAAGGTAGGCAGAGTCTATTGGAAAGCAGAAACATTTAATGAAACCAAGAACAGTACCTGTACTGTGTATGTAGATTGAAATCTTCAACCCATCCAAGCTGTTGAGCAGTCAGAAGTTAAAAGAGATTAAATTAATTTCATTCTTCAGTGTATAATGGAACTAATTTCTTCCCTGCAACCAGTAAGTCTGCAAAAGTTTTAACTTCTCTTTACTGCTGATAAGACCTAGAAGAGAACTGCTGAGAAAAACTGTTGGGCTGTCTTTCTGGACCCTTATTATTGTTATTTTATTGCTGGTTTTGTTGTAGTAATTATTATTTTAAATATATGATTACTGCTAGCAATTTTATTAGTACACAATATAATTTAATAAATTAATATTATACATCACAAGACTTGCATAAAATGAAATAATCATATTAGTAAAGCATGATTAAGAAAAGGCAAAATCCCTAAAAAAAATCATAATTAAAATCCATGTTTTATCAATACAGCTTGAACTTCAGTGTTTGGAAGGGCAAGTGGGATGAACAGACATAGGTACAGCTGCAGATACAACCAATCAATATGAATTATTCCTGCTTGAATTCTTACACTCTTTGTATGGTTTTAGCACTTTGGTAAACCTCTCTGTGACATCAGTAATACTGTTCATTAAGCAGCATACAATCCAGTTGAAGAGATCAGGGAGGATCAATTTCCACTAACAGAAAAAGGAATCCAAACCAACAAAACTGCATCATCGTACGTCTTCTTTTAGGCTATTTTAGTGATATTCTGCAAGGCTGCAGAGTTGGACAAGAGGAAAAATTCATCATTGGCAATGACAGAAATAATTTTTCATTTTGGAGGCCGGAGATTTAATTATTTTAAATCTCTATGCATATTTATGTCTAAGTAGTTCCCAAACTAATGAACATTTGTATTGTACACAAAGTTTTCTAGGTAGGTTTAACTCAGGCTTGATTTAACATGTATCTTTAAAATAGATTTCACTGTTTCTATGGTACTTCATTAAATCCACCTTTCCAGATAAAATTTTGAATAAGAGGCCTTTGCCATGAGACTCTCCGAGGTGAAGCTGAATATGATCATTTTTTAGTCCTATGCTTCTCTGGCCCCAGGTCAGTGTGATGAAACATGGCAGTTCCCTCCAAGAAGAACTGGAAAAAGCAACATTGGCCACCTCTAACAAGAGTCAGATTCATGTATTTCTAGGATAGGTCTAATGTAACAAAAAAAAATTAGTGACTGAGATTTNAAGAATGAACTAATGCTTGAGCTAAAGAAATGGCTGAGACTGAAGATCACTCCAGATGGTGCAGTCCTGAAGGCAGCAAAAACACAACTGCAAGAATGTGAGATATAAATAAATGTCAGTTGTGTATAAAAAAAAAAATTCAGACATTGAATATTTTTTCTTAATGGTGTTTACAAAGACACCCAGAGGGATTTGAGATACTGCTGCATGCCACTGGATTTCAGTTGGAAAGGAACCTCCAAGGCAGTATCTTTGTACATAGTATCTTGTATCTTTATCTGTACAAGCAGCACATCCCCACAGGAACAGATTTACAGACCAAAATCTCTGATGCTGAAGACCTGACATCCACACTGCATGAATTTCACGGAAGGTTTAGGTCAATTTAACACCATTCTGGCCCTGTGTAGTGAAAGCTCAGCTTCTGAGTGAAGCTAGCAGGAAGGTTCAGTCTGCACCCTCTGGGGCTTCTCCTCAGTGCAAAGCCAACACAACAAGGTGGGCAGCAGGGAGACTGGCTTCAAAAGCAGAGTGAGGGCAAAGCCAGCAACTCCTAAAGTGGACACACCTAACTTGCTCTGGCACTGCTAAGCTGTTCCTACTTAATCACTCCTCTGTGGCTATAGGAAGACAAATGCCATTGTGAATTCATCCCTGAATCTCAGTCTAGTCTTAAATTTAAAGAAAAAATGACATTTTAGGTATCCTCTCAGACTGCTTCCTAGGTAGTGCCAGAGTGTGCACATAAAGTCATGGGCTGAGCCATAAAAAAACCAAGGATTTCATGAACTGTCCTGGAATCATTCCTGAAAGAAACTGTATACACACTTGTTTTAAATCATTTATGTACCACCACCACCAAAAATATTTAGGGAAATATTTTTTAACTAAAACTGCTATTTTCCTCATCAGTTACACTCAATGGCTAATTTTGACTGCTCTACATGTCACAATCTCAAGCAAACAAAAACAATAGTCAAGGGGGCGGCATGCAGAATATTTCATTTGGAGGAAATATGGGGATTTGGGCAATACTCAGAAAAAACTTTTTTCCCTTGTTTCTCCTCAACTATCTTTTTCCAGAAAAGAGGGAATAATTTTTAATGCACTCAGAAGAAATCTGTCTGAGCAGTCAGGGCTATACTTAAAAACATATTAAATACCTATGGATAGACACAGGTGCCTGGAATAAGTCATTTAACCCCAGTGCATGAGAGGAGCCCAACTCAGGAGGAACTTTAGGGGGCTATCCCAACATCTTAAATGCTGGCTTAAGTTATTGGTTACTTGGATCACAAGTACTGCAGTCAGTCTGTTCTGGAGGAAGGAATCCCTGAAGAGAAAACACAGTTTTGATGAATTTCCCTGTTAATCACAGCACTTCAGAGAACACAGAGCCCATCCCATACAGCCGCACAAGACAAGGCCCTCCTCTGGGAGCATGCCAGCTCCTCAGCACCCCTTCAGTCTCCAGTCCTCTGTCTTCAAGGGATGTTGGGTTCCCACTGGATTGGTTTCACATAAAGCAATGCTAATTGAAAGTGCCTTCAGGTTTGCTCTAGGAACTGAGTGAGTTTGTCCACATACCTTCAGTGGAAAAAGAAACTTAGATTTAGCAATTTTTTTTTTACTCTTCTTCATTTATCATTTACAATCTCTGGCTCCTAATGAATATAGGTCTATATATAACTGCATTGAATTTACATGATATGTTGCAGTATTAATCATTTCATGCATGTCAAAACACATTTTGGAAGCTGGCCAAAACAATATATAAATTTCTGTAATTTTAAAGGGTAATAGCAGGGAAATACTAAACACAGTGCGGCAGCAATGAGCTTCTCACACAGTTCTTCCTCAAGATCCCGATTTAAATTCTGGTTTATCAATAAAAAGCACTACCAGCTTTGAAATTTTAATTTCCTTTTGAAATAAAGGTCTCATCTAGATAAAGCTGGTGTTTCTTGCCTCTCAATGCTTCCTGCTTTCATTATACAGATTTTTTTTCATACAGCTGCTAAATCCTATTTTCACAAGAGAAAAAAATTTGCACCTCCAACCATCAAAGCAGCATAATTTAGGCCTTTATTATGTCAGTCATGAATTGTCTTTCTTGTGAGCTCACAATGTCATAATATTCTTTCTGATTAATGAGAATCCTACAATTACAGGGTTGGAACCATCGTGCTGTACTGCAGAGCCTGTCTAGAGGCAAAAATTACTGTTAATGCTAATGCATTACCAGAGAGTTAGGGGTGGAATTATTACTGTCAGCAAATCCAAAGGGTCTGCACCCACAAGATGGATGGCTTTTGTCGTTTCTGGAATGCAATTCTGGGTGGCCAATGAACTTTCGCATTGGACCTCACCCATTCCCACTGCCACTTTTTGCATTCTTAGTGCCCCTGCACACATTATCTGGAACATCTCTGCCCACCTAGGAGGCTGGCAGATGGGGGTGAACCAAAAAAACAAAAGGCACCAGTTTCAGTCTTCAAAGTATAAACAGCTTCCCTCGTGCAGAAAGACATAAAACAAATCAATAACTACTCAAATCAAACCTTGAATTGTTATAGGCAGTTTGTTTCCTTGTTAGTTGCTTACAATGCATTTTCCCACCTGTAATCACAAAAAAAATAAAAGCAATTTCACAAACCGATATACTTTATGGTACAGCCAGGGTACTTATTTTATACCCATGTGTGATCCCCACTGTAGAAAAACCAGGATATTTTCTACAACTGTCTCTCTGACTTAGATAAGTTAATCCTATGATTAAATGGGAAAGGGACATGACATTTTATGTGCTGCTTGAGTACTTTTCGAATTTTACTCTCAGCATTTCTAAAGACTACTTGAAGCTTTCTACTGTTTATTATTTTTCCACGTCACTCAGTAGTACAAGTATATACTAAAGATCAAAAACATAGGACTTGAAATCTGAAAACCAATTTTTCCCTTTAGAAAATAAATACTCAGGATGGGAATGATTAAATAACAAGCAGCAAAAGTGATGTCAAAAACCAAAGTCTCTTTGATGCTGCACTTTCAGAACACAATATCATCTTCCTTGAATCCTCCTCTTTTGTCACATCTCCTTATTTAATTTCATTCTAGTAGGATGTATCATGTTTGAACAACTCAAGTGGGGAGGCTCATTCCAACTTCCAATATGTCAATGCCATTAACCGAACATATGTTTTGCTGTGGAAGAGACTGGCTGATGTAGCAGTGCAGTCATTATTCAGCAGACAGACATCCAGCTGAAAGCCATTAACCCAGAGAAAACAAATAACTGCTCTCAGGATTTACCCCTCCAAGTTTATGCTGCTGTAAAGAAAAACATTTAGTCCCACACTGCAGTTCTCCATGTAAAGAGCTTTCTTTACAAAAAAGCATCCCCTTCAAATAAACAAATCAGTTTAAATATAACTCTTAGTTTGGAAAGGCACCACATATATAGAAAATGGTTCTAGAAAGCACGTGAAAGCAGAAGCAAATAACAGTTTAAGGGTGTGAACAAATATTACTCTGTTTTGTATCACCTAAGGAGCTTCAAGCAGTTGGGAGGGGGAAGAAGGAACAAAAACATTCTGACCTACCACAAGCTTTTTGAAGTTCTGGTTAAAAGTAATGGTCTGTGGTAAGTAGGACTTCAAGAGACTCGTTGATTCAGTAGCATTTCACACTTATTAAAAATATCATAGAACTGGTACTAGCCACAATATTTTAAGTATACTTAGTGATCTAATGATAGTTGACAATCAAGATTGTTAGGTAAATAAAAGATCCAGATTTACAATGTGCTGATGTTGCTAATATCAGTGAGAGTTTCTTGCCTAGTTGAACTAGCATAACTAAGATTATGGTGGACTGCTCCATTTTACATGGCAAAATTACAAGAAGAAAAGTTCATGTCATAAACTCCTAGCAACTCAATATATTCCATGGAACAAATTAATTGTATAAACAGCAAAAATATTAATAGATTTTTCCACTGGATTTCTTTTCTTGGGAAGTTTCCTGAAAAAGCTCCTGAGGAAGATGAATAACCATCTATATTCCTTAATGGCTCTTGGTAATATAAACTATGATTTTGAAAATGTAAATTGATCCATTGACTTTTCAAAACTCTGCAAATCTGTTTCTTTTGGAACAAAAAAAATCAGAGAGAAAAATATATTTGAAGAGCAGGAATGAATATAGGGGCCTCATAGTGAGTGAGGCTTGTAGACTACCTATTTCAGAGCCTCAGTTCTGATAAATGGTAGTAGTGAATCTTTAGAGATAGTACAATACGTGACTAGTGAGCATACTCATGCCTTGCCTGTCCTCTAAATTTTGCTAACCAGCAGGTTAAGTGTTCCTGAGCCAGAAGTTGTATTCAAGGCAATGAACAACAGCTGTCCGTGGATTGAGTTGCCACGAACGTGCCCACACTCTTTTGAAATCCATATTGAGGAAAGAATCATGTACCAAAACCAATAAGCAATGGGTGCATTTTGGGGCAGAGCAGCAAATGTCAGCCACTGCAACTTCCCTCAACTCTGTACAGCCCTCCAGTCTACCAGCTCTTGTCTTGGGAAATACAGCCTTTCTCCCAGGGTTAGCTAAAGAGACTCCTGTTTCCTCTGTTAGTCCAATTGCCATTTGCATCTAGCAGTTACAGTGCAAGCATTAGAAAGGACTCTCAAAACCATCTCTAAATGCACTCTTAGAAGCCACTTCTTGGCTAACAATGTCTTCTTGTTTCCACTGATGTCCGTGGAAATTCCTTGCAGCTGCAGCAAAGCAGGACTGGGACGGGCAACTGCTCATCTCTGCTATGTGGCGAGAAGTGATCCATATCCATCCTGTTCCTGGCCTCCACATTCATCATCTGCACTCCATAACACAGATGTTCATCCTTATGGACCAGCATCTCATTCCTTCCTATTGCACAAAGGGATGAACACCACAGCATTAACTTATTTATTTCTACCCCCACCTGTTGTTGTCTGTTGTTGCAGACAATCATCCTGAGCAATTTAATGCAGAAGTTTTTCAAGCTTCATCTTCAAAAAAATTCAACCATCCCATTCCAATATTCTCCTGAAGGCTGTTCCACAACCTTCTGCAGGCTGCTTTCTTTTCCAGATGGCTAGAAACTGGCTTCTAATTATCAGCCTGAATTTATTCATGGAATCTATTTGTTCTTCTGCCAGTATTGTTTTGCAAAAACAAATTGTAGTCACTACTGAGTTGGGTTTGGATCAGCAAGTTGTAACCTAGAGATAAAAGGATCATTGTATTTCATTTGTTTATTGATTAATTTCCCTTATAGTTATTTTAATAGAAAATATGCAGTGAAGTGTTGAGCAATATAAATGAATGTCATTGACAGTTAAAATGATGGCTTACGAAGTTACGTGACAATTAGCAGTCTTCCTAAATTATAGTGTAAATTATTACTATCTAATTATCTATATATGTATATCTCTATGAGCTAATTACCTGTAGCTTGTTAAATATGTAAGCATTCTACAAAAACTTCAGTCATTAATAATAGAGTAATTAAAAAATTATCAATAGTGTGCCTCGAGTTAATTACACAGAAAATAAATTTATCGCACATATTAACCTGATTAACTGATTTGACTTGTTAGAAGAAGCCTTTGTATTCTGTTGATGTCTTTTGTAGTACCTGAACTTAACCATGGTCATCTCTGGGAGCCGTATTTCCCTGCCTCTACTTCTGAGCCTCCGTGGTAAGCAGCCATCCCTCACTTCACTGCCCACCTTCTCCTCTCAGACAGTCACCATTTGCCTTCTTCACCTTCTTGTAATGCTGATGGGTGGATTCACAGAAAACAGCTAGACTCTATTATAGCCTTGTGGCTAGAACCATTTTCATGGAAGAGAAATAGACTCCACTGTCACTAATCTTTGTATTTTTGCTTTACAGGTTAGAAGAGATTTTTCCTTCTCCAAAAAATGCTTTAAAAAGGCAACAATTCCACCAGTTTTCCTGAGACCTTCTCCCACACGTATTGGAAACAATGATTTTGCTTTGTCTTAAATTAAAACAAAAACTAAAAAAAAAGATGACAGTGTTGAAAAAAAGGGATATATACAAATAGTATTTTCCTCAAGTCTCAGTTGCATTTGTAGTGGGCCAGCATTTTCTTTCTTTCAAATATTCACTCTTGAAACAGGGTAATATTCCTAAAGGTATATTTGTATATACTTAGTTATCTATAATTTCATCACAGACAAGTAATACATAATACCAAGATAAATAGTAACAGATCACTGAATTAATGTCTTGGTAATTTTTAAGAAATTTTTACAGATTATCTTGTAATACTTTTTGCCAAGAATATAATACTTAATTCTGACTTTGAATCCAACATTTGAGTAAGTTTTGCACGGTCTCTCACTAAAAAAAATACCACCTCTCTAAGTTTTAAATTTGCTTTTGCTGAAGACAACAAGGAGAAAGCAGAGACTGCTGCATGACCATGAGAAGAAAGGCTGACCCTGAGCTTTTGCATTTCCAATGGAATATAAGTGGCCTCAGTGGAATAGAATTCAGGAAAAGAGATGGATTTTCCCTTCCCCCTCCTTCCCCCATCAATAAAAAGATTCTGTGTGTGGTTTATTTTGCTCTTTAAAAAAAAAAAAAAGAAAATCTGCTCCCTATGACAGCATGGACTGCAAATGCAGTATTTCAATTGGAAGATTAGTTAGCTTTCATGGAAATTAACAGAAAGTCCCATCATTCACAGAAGACGTTGATAATAAAATCTGTCTTCTGTCATTAATCTGGCACCAACTGGCTGACTGGTCACCTACAGAGAGCTGGGAGAGATGGGAAGCGAGGAACAGTCATGCTTATTCACCAGATAGTAGTGTGGAAAACAAACAGAAAATTATCTTGGGAAAACTGTGGGCCACAGAGAAGTTCTTGTCTGTTCAATGCAGGGTGCAAGGTTATTAATGTGATTCCTAAGAGCTCTTCTCTTACTCACAGTTCAGGAAAGGAAGATATTTTCCTCTCATAGGAGGAAAGAACAGAAAAAAAATATACAGAAGTTTGATAAAAGTAAAGAAAAAGCACTGACAAGTCTTTGAGGAACTACTTATTCATTAATAATATTTACTTAGCAAAAACAGATGTTCAAATGTTAGCTTTTCAGTGTTTTAATACAGAATCTACTCTAATGTCCTTACAGCAGGCCCTCAATATGGCTGTAGACCAGATCTCTGGGTTTAGAACCATACCTCTGCAGGAACCCACTACACTCCACATAGACAACTTGAGAAGGCACCAAGCATTCGGAGAAAAGATTCAAAAGTGGTTTGAATTTAGGCTTTGTTGCTCAAGCAGAAGCAGCTCAGTGTGAAATTTCCAGTCCCAAATGCCATAAGAAGACTCAGGAAATGTGTTTGCTCAGCAGCACAAGGGTTGCAGTGGGGAGGCTGGTGGGCCTGTGGAACAAGGGACCAAGACAGTCCACTGGTGGGACAGTTCCCTAAAACTAGAGCTCTCTCCAGGTCAGGGAGGCAGAAAGGACTTCCCCAAGGATGCTTTGTTTTGTTATGTTAGTGTAACCCAGTTCTGCTTCCCCGGTTGGCCCCTTGGCCTCCCTGCCCCTCTATACCTTATATGTCCCTGCCCTAGAAAGTTCTCCCTTCCCTGCTCCCCCATTGGCCCTTGCTCCATCGCCACTCCCTCAAGAGTTTCCCTATTGTTTCTCATACCCTAGCCCCACCTGTGTACTGCCCCCATGCCCTCAGGTCATTGGTCCCCGATGCTCTCTGACTCCATATATAAAACCTGGACCCTCCCATGTTCGTGGTCTTTGTCCCTGGACCCCTTCCCATGTATGGGTGGAATAAACCTCTGTTGTGGAACTCTATATAAAGACCCTTCCTACCTCTTTGCCATTGACCTGTCCCTGAAGCTATGCAGCGTGTGCAAGTGCGTGTGAGTGTGTTGGCTCTGCTGAGCAGCTTCGTATAGGAGACGCTTCTGGAAGCTTGTGGCACCCACCATCCGCCCACTGCAACATTGTAGTACAATACTGTAGGCAACTCTCAGAAGGCAGAGTTTGGGCAAATTTATTAAACTGGCTGAAAGTGAATAGAACTAAAACTGAGGTTTTGGGATGGCAAACCAGTACCAGACTTCACCACAGCCTGGTCAGCTGAGCTCCACTCGACATCAACAGGTTTTCTGACAGAAAAGCAGAAGCCTATCTTGGTTGCTCCATTTACAGATTTCTGATTTTGAAGATGGACAAAAGCTGCCAAACCAGAAGAAATAATGAACTCTGTACTTGTGGAGTTTGGTTCTTCAGCCACCTCCATGATTATATAGCTGTGGATGCTTAGACTCAGCTAAACCTTTCAACAGGACTCCCCCAAATCCAGATCAAAAGCAACCGGCTGGTCACACATCCAGAGAAAACCAAAATACGCAACAGGGAGTGCAATTTTGCATCCTACATTACAGAACACTTTGCTGTACTGTGTACTCCTTAGCAACCGTACTGTATGCTAAAAAAGGTGGAGATGGGCACCAAGTTCAGCAGTAGCCAAGATATTGTGTATTTTCCCTGAAGAACAGGATGGCACTCAGCTCTGGGCAGTTGTGCGGTGCAGGAGCTAAGAGCCTAGGGGGAATCTTCCCTACGTGTGTGAGGCACTCTACACTTTTCTTTTTGACTTAAATGAGTAATTTTTGCCAAAAGTGAGAGAGAAGAGCTGCTCACAGTGAGTGATAGTGTCGGACAGATGAGTGCTGAATATAAAAGAGGCTGTGAGTCCAGGGCCTTCTCCCCTCTCAGACACAAAATACACTCAGATGGCTGACAGGAGTTATTTTGCTTCCCTAGCAGTCATCGACTCCAGGGTTAGTCGTCACGGAAGCAAGAGCTCCCACCTGACCCTCTTATGGTTATCTATGGAGCTAGCTCTTCCCACAGAAAGCCCATGACTAGTGACTGGTTTTCAAGTTATCACTCAAGACCTTTGCATGAAAAAAAGACTCTAAGAGGTTTCCTGCTAACTTACTTTAAATAGGAAATAAGTATTAAGCTGCATCAGTTGTGGCTGATTTTTTTTCACTGCACTTGTAAAGCCTTGCAATAAATCTACTTGTAACTGCACTTTTTTTTTCTGTTCATTTTTAGCATGTACTTGGTGAACTAATTTTTCCATTCTGCAGGTTTAATTGCAGCACTCAGAAGGAAACATCCTATACAACAACTGAGTGTGTGTCGCAGTGTGTGTTCAATTTCTTTTCTAAAACATACATAAGCACAGGAATGTTAGCCTTATTTGTTTTTTTTTTTGTGAAAACAAATCCATTTAAGATATTATAATGCTCCATTCTAAGCAAGACAAAGTTCAAAAGAGAATACAGTGAATATATCACCAAGGTACTAATCAACACGTTCTTTTCTTTCTAGGAAATGTATTTGTTCTCTTGGAGACTGAATTTTCACTAAAACAAAATGCATTAGTGCGAAAACAACTTTGCACTGTGGCTCTTCTGGCACTTACAAACTATCCTACAGTAAAAAAAAAAAACCTGAGAATTTTGAGCTGAAGAAAATTACAGTCTCAGTTGAAAAAAAGGAAAAAGGAAAGGAAAAGAACAGTAGAGGATGGACTTTTAATCACCCCTATTTACTGGCTTGGCACAAGAATGTATCAAAGGTAGGAAAAGCTCCATTTTTTGTGAACTACAATTAAGTATCAGAAATCAGAATAATGCTTGGCTTCATAGAAAAAGTTATTACAATAGTAATGCTAGACTCTTATGCAGTATTTTTTATCTCTAGGTCTCAAGGCTGCTTATAGTAAATGCACGTAAGTGTTGTTCAATAGTTACAAAATGCACAAAGTTTGTTTATAAAATACTTTTTTTAAAAGTGTTCCTCATCCTTTTAAACACACTTAGATAAAAATGTGACCCAGAAGGCCTAAACTGCCTCTTGCTTGCACCACCATATGGGATTTGCCTGAGTTAATCCCACAGAGACCTCAAGTGAACCAAAACAATTGGATAGCCCAATCACATTTACAGAGAACATTAAAAGGATAAAGAATCAAAAAACTGGCCCAAGTATATGGAAATTAATAGAAAGCTCTCCTTTTTATTCCCATCCAAGGTAAGAAGGTGAAATACCTACCAAAACAATTGGCTTTGGGAACACACAGTATCCCTGAAGAGAAAGACCTCTACTATTTCTCAGGTTTAGAAGTTAGGAAGACAGACACAGAAAACAAGCAATCAGATCCCTAAAATTAATAAGGCTTCCATACAGAAAAAAGATCTTTTAGATTATGGGACTTGTAGTCAGTGCCAAGAGCTGCTGAACAGTTTAAAGACAAGACAAGGTGGGAAAGAAGGTGAGCACATCTGTGCCAATACAGAGTCAAAGCCACAAGGGGTTTCACCAGAAGAAAACACTTTCAAGAGGAATCACAGCAATCTAAATACTGAGAAACAAAAGTTTCACTACTAACCTCACACACCTTTTAACGTCAGTCTATAGCAAGATGCAGTTCCAGGCCACAAGTTAAGTTTCTATAAGTTCCTTCAAGACATGTGTTGTACAGTGCAAAGGAAAGACTGCAACTAATCCTATTTTCTGCCTTCTTCAGCTGCCACCTTCAGACAAGGGCAGGTGCACATTAACTAGTACTGTAGTCTTCCAGGTGTCTAGCTATGGCAGCATGCTCTGCCCAGTAACACATTCTGGAAGACCCAGGTACACTTAATAACTTAGCTGAGACTAAATTTAGCCAACACTTCCATTGGGGAAGTGGAACATTTTCATCTCAGGGATTAACTCTCCAGGGAAAGAAAGATTTTATAATATCTAACAGGACATTCAAGCACAAGAACAGTTGCTATTTTGCAGACTGTTCCTTAATATTCTTATAGCATATTTGTGGGCAGATTAGGAATACTTCTTAGATTTTATTAGGCAGAAATTAGAGGCATAAAAAAATATGAATTATTATCTTCTAAACAAAACACTCTGATGGCAACTGGAATCCCACATACTCCTCTAACTGGTCAAGCCAAAGGTGTCTCCTATTACTGAATTCCTGATCCATTTGCTCCAGGTTTTGGTGTCAAATGGACAGTAGGCCCACCCAAAGTTTGCAGAAATATTTGGGATTTAGATTAAAGGCTTACAATAATTACGCAAAAGTTGAGGTTCAAAAGCTTTGCCCATAAGACAAGCAAGTTCTTTGGAATTTAATTCTACTGGAAAGCTTTTAGTAAGGAAGACTGGAAGACTCATCATCTTTGTTAAGAGAATGGGTAAACTAACCCTACAAAACAAATGGACTTAATGTAAAGTATGTTTCCTGCATGATTAACTATGCAAGCAAATCTATCATTGACTTAATAGGAGAAGGGTGAGCCTGTAAACTAGAAAACCAGTGAAATGTTTCTTGTTAATTGGATCTTCCTTCTCTGGGAACAATATCTCTGATTTTTTTTTTCTTTCTTTTTACAAATGAAGCTGGGGGTTGCAGTGTAGCAAATTCTTTAATCATGCAGCTAACCACACTATCCATTATGTACAGCGCAGTGCATATTTGATCAATAGCACTGTTTTTGTTAATGCTATATCAACTAAATAAGTGGGGAAAAATCCTTCACATTTGTGGGTATTTTCAGTTGCTGAGTCAGAAAACAAAATAAGGTCTAACATCTGCATTTATTTCTTGTTCAGTAAAGCTTGCATCTCCCTTCAGGACTAAGAGCAAGCAAACTGCTGCTAACCATGATAATTACACAGTACTCAGCATGGTGAGTAGAATAACATTGTAATTGTCCAAGGGTTTGAACAATTTGGACTGATTTTGTATAGTGTATAATTTACAGTAAAGATTCAGAATGTGTTTTCTTTGCTCCAAGAACACTTTCATCCTTTAGCTTTGGATCATTATGCACGAACACAAGCATCTACAATCAAATTCAATCCAGATGAAGAACATCTGCAAAAATAGAACAATTTATTTTATTGACATTTACATTTACATAATTTTATCAGTGTCTGATTCTGCTTGTGACAGTCAAGGTAATAGAAAATAACCAAGACCCCACGGAGTCATTCAGACAAAATAAAAGTATGCAAACTCTTGAAACTTTATCGTAATCAAAACAAATTAGTGACAGTGACTGAAGCCAGGTGAAAGGACTCAAGAAAATATTAACAAGCTCCGTGCATGCATATGGTTTATTTTCCCTCATGAGGTCAGGGCCAGACTCAGTCATATGCAGCTAGATATTAAGACCCTCATTCTGCAGAAATCAAAGTGTTTATTTTTATACACTGAAGAGTTACTGTGAAGCAACTGGGACTAATAACAATTGAGAGCAGTTATAAATCAGGGCCCACATAATTTCTGAGTATTAGATGTGATGGTTCATAGCAGTGGGAACAATGAGTACCACGGACATTGTCATTGCCACTGCGTGTAAAGCAGCAGCATGACCTAAAAGTGTTCTAGCTTTTCTCAGAAAGAAATGACTAGTTCATTGTTGCAGTGGGGTTCTGCAACCTTCCTGGGGACAGCTTTGCCCATAGAAGAAATCAGGAAAGGCCCATTTTTTCAGATATTTCAGCAGACCTTTTCTTTCCACCTACATTGCTGAAGCCAGCACACAGACTACCCAACTCATGAGACTCACCAGAATTCCGCGGGCCGGGGAACACAAAATCACCAATCAGAACAGAGTTCTGGGGTACATGTGACCAGGGGCAGGTACAGGGGCAGGGGAACCCTGTGCCGAGACCGTTCCCCAGGGGAACGGCGGTGAGACCCAACAGTTCATCACTGTGAATGTACAGTATCATCCTTTATGAGACACAAATCTTTACAATGGTTTATTTTCTATGGCTTTTAAATCCCTAATTTTTTCTCTTTTTCTTTTTTTTTTTTTTTTTTTAATTCTTGTTTGTGGAATTATTTCAGTTGGGGGAGGCAAGGAAAAAATGGAGCTGATAGGGGGTGGTGGTGGGAAATGTTTCTCAGTCAAAAACTGTCTTGAACACTTTTGTTCTTGATTTGAAATGGAGACTTTCCCTCTCAGAGATTCCATTCCATTCTCATTTTGGTGGGAAAAAAAGAGACACAGAAACTAGTAGGACTTTTTTTCTTTTGTTAATGTTTCATGGCTGCCATCTATACAATGGGAATAAGAAATATCTACCTCAAACGACTCCAACGGAAATTATATAACCGCTATGTTTGAGCCACTTTCATGAAAGAATTTAAGATAAATATTCCAAATACTGTTACAAAGTTATATCATATCATATTCTAGCATAGAATTGAGTACTGTTTCTAAATCACAGGATTGTTGCCAAAATGACCTTTCTAATGCTACTGAATTCATTCCTATTAAGAGAAACTAAAAGGGTCATCATGCCAGCTGCCAGGTTTATAATACTCCCTCAGAACAGCAGTAGGTTAAACACTAGATCCAATGACTGCTTTGCTAAAAATTAGGTGGTAGAGATATGTAATAGACTGTTCAAAATTTTCTAAATTAAATGCCTTCCAATGTTTCTTCTGTGCTTAAGGTAATACTTTAATTCTACTATGTAAAACTGAAAAAAAACCCCAACAAACCTTTCTAAATTAGCATTAAGTCTAACAGCTGGAGTAACTGTAAAAGAATTTAACTTTACACCTGTATTTCATATATCTGGCCTTCAAACGTGTCACACAAAGTCCTTCAAAAGTAAGATTTACAATATAATTTTTGACAAGCTTCCTATCAAAATGGGCATCATAGCGGTTTCTGGACATAATGTATTTGTGCTCTTTTATGCTTAGACAGCCTTATCCAATACAATGAAGAGGGACGCAAAAAAACAATTTATATATAAGGTGGTATCCTGCTTCTCAATGTTAACAAACACTACTCAGATTTGGAAAGCAAGACTGTGAGCTCTTGAGGCTAGGTGACCTTCACAGTCAGAAACAGATTTTTCAATTAATTCTATATTCATCCTTATGATGCACTTAACACTCTAATATTGCAAGTCAAAACTTCAGACAAATCTCAGTTACCAACAGTTGGTCTGACAAACTTTAAAGCAGATGCTGCCAAATTAAACAACAAAAAATAAAAAGTAAAAAATGGAAGAAATTAAGGGGTTTTGGCTTAAGGGGGTTTTCTCCTCATTATTGTAGTTCTGGGGAAATGATTTCTTTCTTCCCCTACTTTCATCACTGCCCACAGCTCTTAAACAAGGTGATGAACCACTGTGAACAGAAGACAACCATTTGGGTTGCTTTCCAAACTATGCTCGGCTTCTGGGTCATGGGTTTCAGTGTTATCTCCTTGAGGGAAAACTCAAAGCACAGATGCAAAACTAAATGGTCCCACAGTGGCTTCTGTGCTCAGCAACGGTTTTTATCAAACACACAGCAGACACAGGACTTCTTGAATTACATCAGACCCACAGCATTTACTCAGCAGGAGGTTAAATACTCCTTCATGAGAAAGGAGAGCAAGACCAAATGAAAAACAGCAATCAGATCCAGGCACAGAACATCTTGGGAGACGCAATTCCAAGGGGACATGAGCATGGCACCTTTTCTTGTCATAAGCACTAATATCAAGAATGTCACCATAGGCCATCATTAGATTTACCTATATATTGGTGTATATATAATATATTTGCATATTCAGTGATGGTCCTGTGTCAGGTCCTGGCCTCCGGTGTATTTTTTGCAGAATTCTGCAGCAGTCCAGGGGAAGGAAACAGACTATGCTCTCAACTACCAGAACACATAATCTCAAGAAAGAATAAGTTCATAAACAAGTTACCAAACCAAACTGCTCGCACACATCCTTTCTTCCCTAAAAGGACAAATTTTATTTTACTGAACACACTCTAGCCTGGTGCACCCAGGGCACAGGGCTCCCTCTCTAGCCCAGGAAATTGATGTATAGCTTTCAAAATGAAGAAATGTACCACAAGTGTGGAGGACAGAAAGTGGGAGGGAACAACTCTCCCTCCTACTGAATAGCAGTATTTAAGCAAGATGTTTCTGGACACAACAGGAAACCAAATTTTAAATTGGCCAAGGCTAACCTTAATACAAATAAAATAACTAAGATAAATAGAGGTTTTTATAAATATCATTTGCCTCCTTGGCTACAGAGGTAATTGAGTAGGACTTAGGGAATATGCTTTTCAGACACCTGAAATCCTACATTAAATCTTAAATTTTTTTAGGTTCTCATTTGAAGTCTGTAGTGATTCTCAAATCCATTCCAGGGAAGGGAATAAGAATCAGAAAACCTGGAAAGTAAATTTCCCAGAGCTCCTCAGGTTCTGTCCACATCTGACAGATTTTCTGTCAGGAGGATTTGACTCTGTATTTGCCTGGTATATCCCTTCCATTTCTCTAGCAACACTGAAGTTCCTCTTGCTTGAGAAAATTCTAATCACAATTTTAAGACAGTCCACAGTGTTAAAAAAAAAACCAACAAAACATACTGCAGTTCAGGAGGGTTGGGATCTAGTCCAGAAAACTTGATTGCAAACCACGGTTTTATTTATGTCAGCTTTGCAGAAAGCAACATTTCAAATCCTGATAGAAGACCTTTACATCTAAGTTCTACATTAAGCAGTCTGTTGTCTGGAAAATTATGCCAGTGAAAAGAAAACTGTTTTCTTAATTATCTCAACCCAGTCTAACCCCCACAGTATTCTTTTTTCTTTTTTTTAATGAGGTTCAACCTGTGCAGTTCAATGTCTGTTTATTTTCTCAGAAAGGGGAAGGAGAAAGACTGGGGGGTTTTTATGATGTGATGAAAATAACGGAGCTATGAAGGGGCTTTTTTTTGCAAGACTTTAAGAATACATGCAACAAACTATGTCCCAAAGGACAGAATGCAAATGCTCACAGAGAGATTTTTCCTGATAATTTTTTTTCCAGGATGTGATTTTTCTGGTAGAGTTAAATAGTCCTTTAATGTGGACATTCAGTAATGGAGAGTTTAACGCTTTGCTAGGTCACCGCTATATTGAAAGACTAAGTCAGGTGGGATACCCAGCTTCTCTAAGTCAGCATAACTTTACCAAAAACACTTACTCCAACAGAGCTTCAGTTTTACAGTAACTAAAGACCTAGACACAAATCTTACAGAAACAAAACATCCAACTATAATAACCCTCCTCTCCATTCCTAGAAAAGCCTCTATTTTTAGGTACTTTGAATACACAGGAGGAGGTCAATATATTTTTGCCTTCCTCACTCATGAAAGCCCATTTTTTTAATGCAGTTTAGTTTTAGCAAATGAGCTTGAGGCAATTAACTTTGAAACCCATTTGGTAAACAACCTTATCCTCCATCATCTTTCTCCTGAAGTTAACTTTTTCCTGTTTCATGCAGTATCAGTAGGAGATGCACCATGCCAATCCCACCTGTTCACTTCCCTAAACACAAAACTTCTGAGGTTCAGTTATGTATTTCAGAAAGGAATTTGAAAGAAAGAGTGACAGTAGTTTCTGTAATGGCAGGAAAAAAGGAAGCCTGAAACAGAGAGAAATCAGTTCTGATTTTTTTTTTTTCAGGAAGCTACAAACAGATTGTTCAACAAGTGACTGGCTGAAGTCACAGAGTGCTAAGCATTGATCCCTAACAGAGAAAAACCTCATTTACTATGTTAAAACTCTTTTTTTTTTGCATCTCTCCAGAAACCAAAAATGAGCTATTAGAAATAGCACATCTCTCCACAGCAAGAACAAAGAGTACCACAGGTTGCTCCTCAGCATCTGATTTTATCCTCTTGGAAGCATTTGATGCGGATCTGAAAGCTCCTAGCTCAGTTTGGAATGTTCTTTGTTTCAAGAATCTGTTGTATATTGTATTATTCACTGGTGTGTTTTGTAATGCTAGGCACAATGCAGTGGGGGTATTTCAAATTCACATGAAAGTAACAGAAGCTAACTTTGACTTTAAAGCCATTGCTCTATTACTGCAAAGGTGTATTTTGAAGTGATTACTCAAATATGAATCAAAGGAAAAA
>WEIT01018846.1:16122-35764 GCA_013389985.1 Dryoscopus gambensis | reverse complement strand
AATAGGAATACATGGTAACCCAGAACAGGTGTATGGGCCGTCGCCTTGTTTCTTTCTCTCAGAGCCCAGTTCCAAACCTTAAAATCGCTAGCAGCTGCTCCCATGCAACAGGGCTAAGAACAGAAGCTCACCAATGGCATTCACCTTGCCCATCGTAGCCTGTATTCTGCACTCACCCTGGGTGAGTTCTGCACTTCACTTTTCCCCTCGGCTGTGTATGGGATCCCAATACTCTTTCAGTCTCGCACAGTCCAAAGTGGCTGTCTGGCTCTCGCTCAGAGAAATGTGTCAGCACAGAAGCGGTCGCTGCGCTAGTCCTCCTGTCTCCAAACTTTCCAGCAAAGCATCACGAGCTGGACCTCTGCGAGACTGAGGTGCTTTAAAGTGCAGACCATCATGCTAAACCGTGTGCAGTTTCCAGATTGTTAAGAGGACAGTGAGTGGCATCTCTTTGTGGTGCCAATGGAAGTTTTCAAATGTCAGGAAGACAGCAACGTCAGCAAATGCTTTCTCTCTCTCTCTCTCCTGGCACATTTCTCTGTACAAGCTGTGGCTGGAAACCCTTTGGTTTAGATTCAGGCTGCCAGAGTGCCCAAAGGCCATAGTAGATAGAGCTGGAAAGAAAAGCACACAGCACCAGTCTCTTCTAGGACTGGCGGCAGTGTCAGCTGAGAATGATCTTTCTTGCTCAAGCCCTACCTGGCGCCTGCTGAACTGTGTCACACAGCCTGGAAACATGTGCCTTCTCTCAAGCTCTGGGTACCAGCAGAGTCTCTCACCCTCGCAGATCCCCAAAAGTTTAAAACATCCAGCAGCTGCTTCCATGCAACAAGTCCTATGTTCTCTGCCTGGTGT
Source organism: Dryoscopus gambensis (assembly GCA_013389985.1). Classification (NCBI taxonomy): domain Eukaryota; kingdom Metazoa; phylum Chordata; class Aves; order Passeriformes; family Malaconotidae; genus Dryoscopus; species Dryoscopus gambensis. The sequence continues at coordinate 34,909 of WEIT01018846.1, read as the reverse complement.
ACAGGTGATTCTCCCTTCCCTTGTGCACCACTCAGATGCACTGAGTGCACTCCTGCACCACTGCACTTTCCTTCTGTCCTCTCAATGTCACAGAGTCCACAGCAAAACTGCACAGCCTTTCCACTTGGAAAAGCTAAATGCCCCAGGACAGAAAGCTTTCGCTAACTTGCCCCCTTGTGTTTTCCTTGCAGCCTTTCATCTTCAGAGCAAGCACTGAAGCTATTCACTTGGCTTCTCAGCTGAGTGCCTTGTTGTATTCTCAGAGTCCGATATGGCCATCTCCTTCTCCCACAGAAAGATGTGTCAGGATGGACAAACTGCTTCTGTTGAAACATGCTGATGCTCTGCACTTCCCTTCTCAGCTCTTCATACCATCCCATCTCTGTCGTGCTTGCTGGCACAATCTACACTGAAAAGTTTCTGGCTACATCTCACTTGGATAACTGTGCTGGGAGAAAAAGTTGGCTCGGACTTTGTCCCTTATGGTCGGAAACGTCCATTCACACCACAATCAAAGCACAGCTTCCTTCCCTTTACATCCTGCAAACTTCCCTCACACCGCCCACCACTCCCCCTTCCCTCCCCAACGCCCCCCTGCCTCGCCACACCACCCCTCCCCCACGCCCCCCAGCCCCGTGGTGCTCTACATGAGCTCGAAGAGGGTCTCATGTGCTTCTTGCACAGAAAAATGTCCTAGTCTTTCTCTCTCCAAGCTTTCCAGGATACCTCTTTTAAACTGATAGATGTTTCAGACTCTGAGAGATCTGAAGTTCCTGATTCTACTTTTAGGTGAGATGTAATTTACAGTGCAGCATGCTGGTTTTTAAATTGTAGAGGCTTTAATGAAACATAAGTGCCACCCTTTTTTCACAGATACAAATTTGGAAATTGAAGGTTAGTGAGATCTCTGTATTCGGGCACAGTTTTTTTGAAAGACCTGGACTTAGGAGCTTTACATGTAGTTGTTTGCTGGTAAGCAATGTAAATTTTGTTTATTAAATACATCTAGTCAAGTTTTCCTAGGTTGTTGTTCGACATTGGTACTAGATAGCACTGTGTAAACACATAATCCCCGAATGGGCAGCTCCAAATGTGAAAACGTCCAGTCACTCAAACAAAATGCATATATATTTTTCTGTTCTTCCCATTCCATATGCAGTCTCAAGTGCACCACACTCAAACAGCCAGTTATATGTGCTAAAGTTTTTTAGCTCTCAGAGAGACCAGCAACCAAAATGCAAGTATTCAACAAAAATATAACTCGCTCAAGTGCCTGGTGAAAAAGCTCTTGATGGCTCCACCTTCAACTGCATCTATTGAACTGCGGCACACACACTTTTATCTTCACTTTCCTCCTGAGATCTATGAAGTACATAATCCTCAAGTCTCACAGAGTCAGGAGCCAGGGTTTCCACTGAAATTTCAATTCCACCTCCAAAATTCTGTACATCCAAGGATTGCTCTCAGAAAGCTTGAGTTGTTACTGTGTACTTTGAGCAACCTCTCAACAGTACTTTAAATACTGGGTCTATGTTCTTTCCTTCCTATGGAAAAGAACGTAGTCCTTCTCTTCCAGGAGTCTACCATCGAAATTTGCATTCCACTTCCAAAATTCAACATATCCAAGTATTTCTCTTAAGACAAAATGTGCCAGCATAAAATGGTCTTGCCTGTATTACTCCCTGGCCAGCCTTTCTTTCTTTTGTCAGTATTCATTAGCATTCTTGTTTTGCTAATTTCTTATATAGATCACTACATACATATATAGAGAATATAAAATTATTCTTAAGGCTTCTAAAACAGATTAGGTTAGTACAAATTGTCCATTTGTATTAGCTAAGCATCTGCTACGCTTTCCTCTATGAATCATCATGTTCTTTCTGCCATATTTCTTTGCAATATGCGTGTTTGGCACATTTTTGTTGTTACTTCTCTTGCCCCAGCAACTTCATCTTCTATAAGCTGATCTTCTTTGTTATTATAGATGGCTATAACCAAGAAGTCTCTGGTCTCCTTAGTAATATGGTCATTATGCAAGCTGTACAGTCATGTGATTCACATATAAAGAAGGTCAGTATGGAGTTGTGAATGCTTCACATTGTGGCATCACAGCCTTCTGCCATATATGACCCATTGCTGCTAGTTGTATTGCCTTAAACATCTAATTTTCTTAACATAAATTAAAAAATAAATACAGACTTACAGATTCTTAAAGGATCTGAAGTACGTGATCATCCTCTCATATTAACAGAGCTTTATACTTTATATACTTAAAGAGGATTATTCTTAATGGCTTGGCTTATTCACTGCTACAGTATATTGTCTTCAAACACTACTTTTCTGAGCAGGTGAAACCTAATTGCACAATTCTTGTACACCTCTTTAAACAGTGGGGAAAATAATTTTGATTTTTGGGCAATTGCTTAGAATTTATAACTACCAAGAAGAGAATCAGTCCTGCCTCACAGTAGTTACCGAGAACTATTGTTAGGTAATATTTCTCTGTTTAAACACACTGGGCTGAAATTTTAAATTCTTCTTTGTTTTGGTTTCACTGTCAGGGAGAGATGCCCATTTACCAAGGGAGGTTGTGGCAGGTGAAAATGGGTGAAACTTTCCATGACTTTTCCACATCTTTTCCACATGTTAACTTGTATATGTAGAAGCTGTGCCTTCTTTTAGTATACAACGGCTCTTTTTTGGTTTAGGAAAGGATTATTTGGGAAGTACATAGCTTCACACGAGCTTTCTGTTTGAAATGCATAAGAATGATAGACACAGACTTTTATTTAACAGAAAGCAGTTGTCTGTTCAAAAATATCTTCTGACTTAATACGTGATTTTTTTATTCTACTGAAACTACATTTTCTTGAGGCTTTCCCTCAAGCAATTTCAGCAATTGTACTGTCTTTATAGACAGTCTTGTGAAACAGTGGTCTTTAATCTTTTAAATAAAATCCAAGTAAATTAGAATTCTTTTCTTGTCCCAGTGCACTAATCTTCAGAGCATGGTTTTTGTTTCGAAGCAGCTCACAGACCAGGTAACTGGTAGAGATCTCTGATAAGTTTGTCACTAGTGTCTCACACGCAAGCGACTTCAATAGAAGATATGATAAGAATGATTTAAACTACCATTTTGTTTTTTTTTCCCTGGTCCCCAGTCATTCACTGTAGTTAGCTCCTCTCTTTGAAAATACTAATAATTGAATTCATAAACCATGTAGATAATGAATTCTTCCCCCAACACCTGGTGTTCTACTGTTTTTCTTCCTATTGGTACACATAACCAGGAAAGACTTTCTGATGTATTAAATGTCCTTTAAATATCTTTTTTCTCAGAAAGCAAAGATGTTGTTAGTATGTTACTACCTGAATACACTAGTCATTAATGAAGAAATCAGAACTTGCAGAACATCTAGTGCTCTGAATAGTACTATTTGCTAGCAGTTTTTCTCTCTTTTTCTCTTGTACAAAATGAAGTAGTAAAAAGGTTACAGGAAGATTCTTCAGCACTGAGAAGCAATAAACATTGCAGAAAATAGAATAGGATAGAACTTCTAAAGTTTCTCTCTGCAGCCTTGTCTGTGTCTTATCTTCTCCATCCTCTTCTGTTGTTATGTACTTTTTTTGTGGTAGCTATGTACAAGAAGCTTGTGGGCAGACTCCTGATGCTCTAGAGAGAGTTGTGCCTGCTTAACAGACAATGGGCAGCATGTGGTTTGCCCAGTTTTTGGGGGTGAAGCCAGTGACGGGAGCAATGCTGGCATATGGCAAATCAGTCGCCACAAACTGGGGCTGTGTCTGCATGCTAGTAGAGCCCAAGCCTCCCCATCTTTGGGATGCGAGGACTAGCAACACGCTGGGCAGAGTTTATGGAGGAAAGTTATGGCCAATCTGTGAGCAGAGAAAACAGCTGAAGTTATTTTGTGTAGGTGAGTGAGGCTGAGCATTTAAAAGGTGTTTGGACATATCCCAGGAATAATTCAGGCTTCCTGAATGAACCCTAAGTGATCCTGATGAGGAGTAAGGGGTTAGTAGAGCTGAGTGCTCAGGCCATATCCTCTGTGAGACTCAGCAAAGCCAGGTGATTCCTTATCTGGCTTCAGACAACAACTTTGTACACCCCCATAACCCCTATCTGTAAATTAATTAGTGGACTCCAGTTTGATCTGTCTGAATTCCTTTCTTAGAGCTGGCAATGGTATTTCAGTGTGTGGAAATTAAACAGTTGAAAAGAGAACGGTAAAACTTGAATGCAGCCTTTTGCTAATGGTCCTCCAGAGAGTTAAACAGGATTTGTTTGCTTAAACTGACTGCTCCCTTGTGAGTAGCTTCAGCCTATTGAGTTTAATTGGTCTGTAGATGTTATTCTCCTGGTTTTATTTAGTTTTAGGAAAGAAAGAGGCAGAAGTTAGATGGGATACTTCCTGTTATGTTCTTGATTTTTCCCATATATCAGGGTTTTCTATGCTCTTCAGAAAACATTGAACTTTAAAAAATGCAAGGACAGAGCAAGGGAACTGTGTTTGAAATCTGGTTTGGCAGAGATTAAGAGAGAAATGGAAAATGATTCTTTCTTTGTCTATAAATACCTTTTAAAAAAAAATTTCTCTTACCAGCCAGGATCTTGGATTGTATTCCAAATACCCATTGCATCCCTCCTCACTAGGAAAACATTGCTATCTCTATTGTGTAGGTCAAAGCTTGTTGGGGTCTCACCGCCGTTCCCCTGGGGAAAGGTCTAGGGACAGGGTTTCCCCTGCCCCTGTACCTGCCCCTGGTCACATGTACCCCAGAACTCTGTTCTGATTGGTGATTTTGTGTTCCCCGGCCCTGGGAATTCTGGTGAGTCTCATGACTTGGGTAGTCTGTGTGCTGGCTTCAGCAATGTAGGTGGAAAATAAAGATCTGCTGAAATATCTACAAAAATGGGCCGTTCCTGATTTCTTCTACGAGCGAAGCTGTCCCCAGGAAGGTTGCAGAACCCCACTGCAACAAAAGCTAGATGTCAGAATAGACTCTTCAAGTCTCTGCTATCTAGGCTTGAATTTTTGCTCTCTTGAGGGCTACAGAGCACTTTCACTTGTGCCACTTCATTTGGAATGCTTTCATGCAGAACAGCAACACTTTCAGAAAGTCAATTATGTGGTTCAAGTCAGAGTATAATTGGACTTAAAAAGCTTGTCTGGCTAATTCAATCATTATTTAAAGGAATGAGGAAGAAGAGAGGCTGGGCAGAGGATATTCTTCATTTGGCCAAGAGCACAGAGTGTGGTAGGGGGAACTGCTATGTTGGTGTGACAAAACAAATGTGATGAAATCCTAATTCCTTCTTCCACTGACTCTGCGTTTAGGCTGTGTGTCCAGCTCAACTGAGGAGAAAACCCCGGGGCTTGAACACTCCATCTTCATATCCTAATGCTCCACCCCAGGTGGGAAGTAAGGCCTATTGCCCATGAAGGGTGGATTGACTGTGTTCATAGTGGAAAATTCAGCAGGTAACATACCTGAGCTTCATTCCAAGTACTACTGCAAACTCCTCCAGCTGGTTACTCCTTATCTCTTGTACCAGTGAAAGCCCCTGGGCAGAGTGAGGACATGTCTCCTGGGAAGAGAAGGTAACATCAGCCCTGGGTTCAAAGAAATGGGGAGTGTGAGCAGTGTAGAACCCAACCTGGTTGCTTTTCTGCGGAGTGGTCTAAGACCTTCTAATTATAGCTCTCTACTGTGAGTTTTTTTCTTCCCTCATTGCCATGGTTACACTGTAATTCTGTTTAGCAAAAAAAGCCCCATAATTACACTTGATCTTCTACGTTGATAACAATGGATCATTGTTGTTCAGCTTCAACTGTAAGGGATAGGGGTGAAACAGTCTGAAGACAAGGGTATTGGAAAAAGATTCTGTTTCACATTAAAATCTGCAGTTAATTTGCAATGAATCTTTTATTTATAAAATTTGTTGGTAAAGTCAGTAGTCCTTTAACATACTGTGAATCTGAAGACTGCAAATTTACTGTGCAGAACCCAGCCAGTGTGTGTTCCTGTTAATGCTGTATGCTTTTATGTGGGTCATGGGGCAATAACATATATGGTTAGCTTAGTTTATTTACATCGTATGCTGTTGGACCCCATAAAGCTGATTTTATGCATTAGATGAACAGTTATGTATTAAAGTTTCTAATCAGGTAAAAATCTTCTGTAAATTAAGAAGCAAACACTTTATGCTTTTTTTCTGTTACAAAAACTTAGCAAAAAATGGTATCACATTTATCCTACTTATTTTAATAATGACAGTTTTTGCTTGGAGTCTGTTCTTGCAAGGTATTGAAGGCTCTGGCTGTAATCCAGCAAGACTTAGGCATGCAATTGAACTCTAAAGTCATGAGTTGTCCTGAATTATTAAAATATGAATATCGATCTAATATCGATACCCAACTATGATGGACAAAAACTCTCTAACCGTTTAAAGTTAGAAAGGGTATGTTTTATTACGACGCCGGGCAGCGCATGGGTTAATTCCCTAATGCGCACTGCCAAGATCACAGGCGAATACAAACTTTTTATTTACAAAAGTGTTGAATATACAAAATACAAATGCATATTCACACTCTTGTCACCGCCTTTTCTCCGCTTCATATGCTAAATAGGTCCACGCCCTTCTGGGCATGCGTGGTTTGCTGTGGTGGTCATGCGGGGGTCTCTGGTGGTCTCTGAGGCTGAAGGTTTTGGTCTTCCTCATGACTGACCTCCTGAACTCTTCTCCTCTGCGCGTGCGCTTTTTGGTCCTTTGGTGCTTATCTGAGCACGTCTGTCAGTCTTGATAAGCTTGGAGACAGAGGAGCCTCTTTATCTGGGTTCTTTGCATCTCCTGGTCTTCTCCGGTATTGTCTTTTCTTTTGCCCTTTGTACCATGGCAGAAGTTTCTTAAGTAAAAGGTTAAAATTCAACACATAGTTCTACAAGCTAAAATGTAAATGTTTAATTTATGTTGTTAACTCAAGTGAACTTCAAAAATCTCTGTTTCAGTCCTACTTCATTGAAACCATTTTAGTGCTTAAAGAGCACAGGTGCATTAAGTGCTTCGCTGGATTGAAGCCAGAGGGCAAAGAGCCTTCCAAGTTCATATCCGTAATTAACAAATTGATACAAAGCAGTTCTTGTATCCAAGGCAACAATAGCAATGAGGTGGTTGAGTACTGAACTCTCTCAGGGCATTTAAGGACAATGTATTTTGTTAAATTATGGTTAAATATGGCTAGGTACGGTTTGCTGTAGTTTGTTATTCTTAAAAAGGCAAAATCTGGCTTGATGATTGTGTGTTGATGAATACAAATGAAATAAATATGTCACACTATGGGTTATATATGTAAATGTTTATGGAGTTTTACTGTTTGCTAACTAACAAAATAAATCTTTATATTACTACTTCTTTCTTCAATGACTAGGTAATTTGTCTATTTGATTAGAAGTTCTTTTTCATTAGAATAATGTTGCTGAACCTCTTACACTATTTGATATACTTTTAAATGCGTATTTCTTTTGTCTCTCCTTTCTGGAATTTATTTAAATGGAGAATACTTTCTTTTTCTTGTTCTCTAAGATTTAATTTACCTCTATTATGCTTAACTATTAAGCAATCCAAAACTGTTTAAATATTGGACAAAAAGTGAAAGGCCCTCATTTTATCTGTGACTTTACACCTGAACAGGTGATCAATCCTGGCAAACAGATAGAAAGGTGCCTTGCCAACTGCAGTGAAAATCTGCAGCTTCGCACCCTATACTGGGGCCTGGCCACAGTGCCTTTTGGGCCACAATTCAGCACTGTCAGAGGATTGTAGTTGAGGCAGGAACCCGAACTGCATTTAAGGATACTATAGCTGAGACAAGGACTCAAACTACAGCAACTACAACAGTGAAAAAGAAAAAATGGTCAAGGAAACCTACGCATCTATATCATCCTCCCTTTGTTCTCTTTATGTTTAAAGCAGTTCTTGGTTTTGGAGACTTTCTTATGTTTTTATTTGGGCTAGGGTTTTGTTTTGTTCTGTTTTTCTTATCACTAACATCATAGTTCAGAAGAAACAGAAAACTGAACCAGTTCTTCAGTAATTTCCTCTAAATGCTCAACTGCTTTACAACAGCTAAAACATAGTTCATGTCAATGGTCTAGGGTCCAGTAGACTTGACTGATAAAGCTCAGATGTTTGTCAGTGTAGGCTCTTCCACAGTTATTTATTATGTGATGGAAAACAGCATGTGATCTTTACCTAGCATTTTGCAAGCTAGTCATTTTAGGATTGTTCTGTCTGTAGTTGTGTGTCTTAAACTATAGATCTGTCTGATGTGCTGTTGATGTTGCACAGCATTAGGATTGTCTCTTGAACTACTGCACAGTGGCCATGCTGCTGGTTCCTGCTATTACCACTTAACATCAACTTCAGCTAGTCAATAGCTAGAAAACAGTACTGAAAATAGCAATGCTGGTTTAGAGATGAGAGTCAAAACCCAGTGACTCCTCTTATCCAACTTGTATCTTAGCTTTTGGAGTTTATTTTTCAAGCTTTTCTCCAGCCTGGCTGTTGCTGATGGAGTTTGAGGCCCAGTGTAAGATACTCGGACAGTGGACCTGTTTCCATTCTGCACCACTGCAGATCTCCAAAAATGGAGATTGGTAAAAGAAAGGGAATTTAGAAAAAAACAGTACATATCTCTTCCAGATGCTAAAGATCAGCTGCAAAGAGACTTTAATCTTAAACTACTACAATGAAGGATCGATTTATTGAGGGTGGGGGCCAGTGGTAGCATATATACAAAAACTGTCAGAACTGGAGGTTACTGAGTAAAACCAGATATATAATGGTACTCTCTGCTGAAGGCCTGTGATATGGAGAAAGCATATAACTAGATATTAACATTTCTCTGCTAGTAAGTACTTTGACCAGGGGGCAGAAAGCTACTGAAAACTTGAAATTTGGATGTTAGGGATTTCTGTCTGTGAAATGGCCTGAAATAAAAGCCAGGTAATTTTCTTGCTTTTCTCTTTGTTTTGTTGTTTGATAAGCAGCTGAATTCTTGCAGTCCAGAGACTGCTACTGTTCATTGAAGGAAACAAATTAGCCAGGGGGAGACATGGGACAAAATGGCTGATAATAAACTCTTCATAGAGCCCTGATTTTGGTACCCCAGTGATGTCTATCCCAAGTAGAAAGAAATGTGAGGACAAAATTGTGTAGGATGAAGGCATGAAAGAAGCTGATAAGAGGATAGCACACAACAGTGCTCTTGAAACCATGGAAAACAGACAAAATGAGGGAGTGTGGAAAGAAAGGAGGCATTGTGATCCTCCCCAGTGTGGTGGGAATGAGGAATGGCAAGCCGCTGGGTAATGGGTACAACTCTGCAGGCACTAAAATCAGCTCAGAAGTTACCCCAAGCTGCCTCATTCCAGGTAGTTATCATAGATAAGAATTTTGTCCACAATATACACAAATGTGATTGCTTTTTTTGTGCACTGAGGACTGAATAATTCTTCTATAATAGTTATTGTCTTGTGGGATGACTATTGAGGGCAGAAGGAAGGACTCCAGAAAACTCTGCTAGTTGAACATACATTATATAAAATATACCAAACCACTGACAGCTGCTTATGCTTTGCTGATGCATGAGTGGTTATTTTTCCTGTTTGCTGATTCACCAAATCAAACAGGATCACTAGTTCTCTTTAGAGGGAGGTAAAGTCTTGACAGACATCTTGAAAGCTCCTTGGTCATGAGCAAAATAAACAATGAGGAAGTCTATGCATTGGTTTGTGCTAAAGTGGTGGCCATACAAGTTTATGGAGCTGGATGGTAAAGCTTCAGCAGTGATACAGCTACATTAGCACTACTTAAAGCTGGGATAGTAGTTCGATGTAGAGAAGCCTGGACAAGGAATTGGGTCTTAAGTCCCAGCATTGACAATGTAAAGGGTTTGGACTGAAGTATGTCCAAGGCTGAACCTTTGTCCTAGAAGTGGTTTAGACAATGAAAGCATTTAAAATCTTGCATATTATTGCCTTATTCCATGCATCAAGTGAGTTGGTGGTATTCCTCCAGTTTACTCCCCTAACACCGATTTCTTTTTTGAGAATAGTGGTTTTTAAAATTAAGTGGCTATCATGCCTGTTCTGTAATAAAATAGGGGCCACTACTTACTTATGGTACTCTTTTACTACTATGACTTCAAGGTCATTCCCTACATCCCTGTGCAGCCTGTTTGCCAGACAAACTCAGGACTCCATAGCTGCCAAAACAGTCCAGCCATCTGCCCTGTTGTAAGTAGCTACAAATCTTTTTTATATCTTTATTCCACAGCAAAATCCAGCACAAATGTTTGGTAGATGTCGGCAGCTCCTGCACAATCTTAAAATAAAAGCAGATTTTAAGATGGAAAAAACTAGTTCAAGCAGATACAGTTGCCCATGGTATTTTTTTTTTCAAGAGACAAAATTTAAGAAGAGGGACACCATTCAGTTTTTGTCCGTCCCCCCGCCCCATTCCTACCTCTTTTTTCCTTCTTCTCCTTTAGAAAGTATTTTGACATATTTCAGTGTGATAAAAGCTGGACATAGATCCATCTTTGGAAGAATGCTGGGATGTAGTGTGGGCTTTTAAATGGAACTGGAAGAAATTATGAAATCAAGGTTTCAGAGAGAGGTGAGTCATGCATAGTTTCTTTTCCTTTTTAATTTACCATTTCACCTGCAGGTTGAAAACCACATGCCAAACAAAGAAAATAAAGTAACTTAGTTTTTGATGATTTCAGATAATCCTTTCTTCATGTGTGAAGGTAAAATAAAATGCCAGTGTCTCTTACTCTTCTGTGTTAAAAAAAAAAATCACTTTTAACCTTTTATTCAACATTATCTTATTTGCTTGTTGTGGTTTCCCAAGGCTCTTATGCCTTAACTATAACTGTATTGTGCAACTGCTTGCAAATCCTGTTGTTATGTTACATACCTGTAGGACACAAAGGCTAGCTCATGTTGCAGTGAGATGTGTTTTTCATCTGTTCACGTGATTCTAGAGACAGGGCTCAAAGAATGGTGGGGAAGTGGAGCTGTGAAGTGTTTGAACTCTGAGGATGCAAATTAAAACCGACAGTGAATGTTTAGAACATCAGAACCCCTTTAGGGTTGCATATGTTAAAGTAGTATTGGGTATTTACTTAAACTAAACTGTGTCCTTACTTAAAATATTAGTAAAGTAATACTGGGTATTTATATTTATTATATATATATCAGATGACTTATGTAACAGATTTCGTCAAGCTCAGTGTTCATTTTCTTATAATGAGAGCAGTTTACAGAGAAGGAAAGAAATCCTGCTGTGGACATGTTGTCATACAAACAACATGGTGGGTATTCTTAAAGCTTAGAACTAGTTGTATAAACAAGTTTAAATGCATGCTCCTTGTTTGGACACTATGGAAAATTAGTTTGAGTTTTTAGGGAGTAGAGAAGCTGAGGCACTTATTTAAAAAACCCCACAACCCTCTTCCCCAATTCAAAACCAAAACCCATCACCAAACAACAAACAAAACCTCTAACTGTTAGGTATTTGGGGTAGATGCTCACTGATGGGCAGAACAGGTAAGTGTTCAAGTCCTGGAAAAGTTAATGGGAATGGGATGCTTCACTCCTTCTACATCTATTAATTAATTTTTGGAAACCTATTGTCCGTCAAAATGAATTGCATTTGAATGACTAGGTCCCAGAGGTCCCTGAAGCAGATGTGAAAATTTTATTTCTTTCCCTTCTGTGCCACACACAACCCTGCCACTCACCCTTTTTTGGTGTGCTGTTACAGCCTGTTACAGCCTGCAGCTGAAGTATAAAAATTTCTTTGCCAGCTTTAAAATACTATGTCCTTCTGGTGGAAGAAACAGCAAAGCAAATAGCAAATTAATGTGAAGATTTCAAACTCTACCCTTAAAAATTTCATGTTCACCCTCTCTAAAATATAAAATTTTGCTGACTAACTTTAGAATGCCTTCAGCAGAAGGTAGGGATTGAAGAAGAAGTTAAGGAAAGTGTTATAGGAAAGGTTATAAACTTCTGCTCACAAACTGAATTGTGATTTCAGTGTAGTATACCACTACTTCGACTACTGCCTGTAGGATCCGGAGTCCAGAACAGATAGACCTTTGTGGTCACATTTCATAGACTGATAGAAGAAGTGACCATATTCTAAAGTCTAACCAGTGGTTACTGCTGTTGGTTTGCTTCCCTATTCTGTATGCTGGTCCTACCAGAAAAATAGATGAGAACCATGACCTTGACAGAGATAGGAAAGACCTGTGTTTTTTTTTGTGGTTGCAAACTGCAACGATGCAAAACAACGCAGACCCCCCAGGAAGGTGTGACGCTGCCAAGTTCTTTCCCTGGCCGTGCCCTTGGTCAGAGGGAATGCGGTGTCGTCTCCAGAAAGCATCCTCGCCACACGAGAGGCGGAGAAAAAGACGCAGGGAGAACGGCAAGGCCTGGTGGTTCACTGTGCTTACTCCCCTCGGGAGGCTCGTGCCAGGTAGCCTGGTGGTAGGCAGAGCGTTGCCCAAGGACAAAGGAAGCAGGAGGGGCCACTGGTTTGGTTTCCACGAGGCTTTTAATCCTGAAGGGTCCAGGGACCAAATGGCCCCGAGAAATGGTTTGCGACGACTTTTAAAGGTGGGAACGACTTTTAAACAGGGAAGGAACCAATGAGGTACAACAAAGGGGAGGGTACAACCAATAGGGAGACTGGGGAGGTGGGAGTTACAACAAAGGACCAATGAATGACCAAGTATAACAGAACATTCTAGAACAGGGGGTTGAAAAATGGCTAGGATGCCCCCCAGTGGGCAGTGGCTTATACCTCAGTCCCGCCCATGGAGCCACCATCAGACCCACTCTCCAGGGCGGGGAAATCTACCCACTGAATAGCCAGTGCCTGATTGGCATTGCGGGGCCACAGCCCAGCAGTGGGCTGAGCCACCGCCACAAAGGTGCAAAGAGGAACCGCTTTATTGCAAAACTCAGGCCTTTTTAAGCAATTAGCCCTTTATCAGTTACATTCTTGTGAAGCACAACAGATGTAATTCAACCAACCGCTACAAACCACGATGTGAACATGCAGTGGTTATATAACTTTTTTTCTACAGTTATATAACTTGTTTTCTACCTCTAATTCAGCTGAGTCCTTCCCGGAATCCTTTTCTACTTAGCTGAAGTAACAGGAGTGAGCCATGATTTTACAAGGTCCTCATTTAGTAAGGTTTTGCTTATCTGCAACAGGAAACCTCAGCTGTTTAGGTGATTTTTAACAGACATCTTTAACTGTGTGGAGACACCCTACAGCAGGAGTGTACACAGTATATGATCATGTGACTATTAACTTTGTACTGGATAAGATGCAGAGTGGACAGTTGAGAGTAACATGCTGCTGGCCTAAACATTAATGTGCTCACCAGCTCAGTGCAGGTATGAGGTGAGTCCATGCTGGCCAGGCAGTTGTTAGTCTGGCAGGGAGGTGCAGCTCACTATTGTGTCTTAGACGAGGACAATTCTTGATCTTACTAGATGTCCCTGTTCTGACCCTCCTCTTTTCTCTGAAGGTTTTATAACTTTTCTGTCTGTTTTTGAGTCCTTGAGTGACTATTTCTGATTATACAATTCCTTGCTTTGATTTTTTCCCCATTTGCTTATTTTGCTGACTTTCTTTTATCCTCCATTTACAAGATTTTTTCTTTTTAATGAAGTCAAGTCAAGGTCTTTTGGGTTTGCTAAGGTCCTTCCAAGTACTTGACAAGGTCAAGACAAGTGACGCGCATTTACAAAAAGGGTAGGAAGGGGGATCCTGGTAACTATAGGCCGGTCAGCCTGACCTCAGTTCCTGGTAAGGTAATGGAACAGCTTGTACTAAGTGTCATCACGCAGAACTTACAGGACGGCCAGGGTATCAAACCCAGCCAGCATGGGTTTAGGAGGGGTAGGTCATGTTTGACCAACCTGATCTCCTTTTATGACCAAGTGACCCACCTGGTAGATGCAGGAAGGGCTGTGGATGTTGTCTATTTGGATTTCAGCAAGGCCTTTGACACTGTCTCCCACAGCATACTCCTGGAAAAGCTGGCAGCACGTGGCTTGGACAGGAGCACTCTTTGCTGGGTTAGGAACTGGCTGGATGGCTGGGCCCAGAGAGTAGTGGTGAATGGAGCTGCATCCAGCTGGCAGCCAGTCACCAGTGGTGTCCCTCAGGGGTCTGTCCTGGGGCCAGTTCTGTTCAATATTTTTATTGACAACATGGATGAAGGTATTGAGTCCTTCGTTAGCAAATTTGCAGACGACACTAAGCTGGGAGCGTGTGTCGACCTGTTGGAAGGTAGCAGGGCTCTGCAAAGAGACCTGGAACGGTTGGATAGATGGGCAGGGTCCGACAAGATGAAGTTCAATAAGTTCAAGTGCTGTGTACTGCATTTCGGCCACAATAATCCCCTGCAACATTATAGGCTGGGGACGGTGTGGCTGGACAGTGCCCAGGCAGAAAGGGACCTGGGGGTACTGGTTGATAGCCGGTTGAACATGAGCCAGCAGTGTGCCCAGGTGGCCAAAAAGGCCAATGGCATCCTGGCCTGTATCAGGAATAGTGTGGCCAGCAGGAGCAGGGAGGTCATTCTTCCCCTGTACTCGGCGCTGGTGAGGCCGCACCTTGAGTGCTGTGTCCAGTTCTGGGCCCCTCAGTTTAGGAAGGACATTGAGACGCTTGAGCGCGTCCAGAGGAGGGCAACGAGGCTGGTGAAGGGCTTGGAACACAAGCCCTATGAGGAATGGCTGAGGGAGCTCAGGTTGTTTAGCCTGGAAAAGAGGAGACTTAGAGGTGACCTTATCGCTCTCTAGAACTTCCTGAAAGGTGGTTGTAGTCAGGTGGGGGTTGGTCTCTTTCACCAGGCCGCAACTGACAGAACAAGAGGACACAGTCTCAAGCTGCGTCAAAGGAAATATAGATTGGATATTAGAAAAAAGTTTTTTACAGAAAGGGTGATAAAGTATTGGAATGGACTGCCTGGGGAGGTGGTAGAATCACCGTCCCTGGAAGTGTTTAAAAAAAGACTGGATATGGCACTTGATGCCATGATCTAGTTGAGGTGTTAGGGCACGGGTTGGACTCGATGATCTTGCAGGTCTCTTCCAACCCATACATTCTGTGAATTCTGTGAAGTCTTGGGCCACAGTCAAAGGAACCTCAAAAGACTGGGCTATGAGCTACAGTTCTCCTCTTTGTGGTTTAATTTCTTTAGATCATTAATGCCATTGACTCCATTAGGGTCAGGCATGAAGTTGAGTGTTCACTTACATCTTTGTCTAGTGGGCTGCAAGCAGGGTTTGGAGTCTTAATGGCAGCACTCAAATCTAAACACAGTACTATCAGGTATGCAAACACCAGCCTTGTTTATATTCCAACTGGCTGACATTAATTGGTATTTCAGTGTCAGCCCATCACTGTTGAGGTTGAGTGGTCATTGTTACATGAAAAAACTATCCAGGTGGAGCAGGAAGAATCGTTAGGATGATGGAGAATTTTTCATCCCATTCTTCTTGTGTTTTGTTAACTCGTATATCTGATTAACCCTCTGTAGTTGCTGTGAGCTTATGGAGTGTCCAGGTGTGTAAAATAATTTTTTAATTCCTAAAATTATTTCTTAAATATGCTTCTCATAGTAGGAGAATAATATCAGAATAGTATCTTTAATATCAGGTTTTCACACCAGAAGGATGCTCTACTGAACTCTGGACAAATTTTCATCTCTGTAGAACTGTTTTTGACAGCAAATGCCTTTAGGAAAGATCTACTATCACCTTAAAATATTTGTTCCTCTTCTTGTTTGTAGCTAATGAATTAATGAGGTCTATTTGGAATCTTGTCCTAGATATATCTTTTTCTATTGGCCTATTCTGATATATTTATCATGAGTAAGTGAAGTGGTTAGTGCATGTGGCGAACTTCTCTCTACCAAACTGGGTGAGTGTCTTCTTCTATGCTTTGTCACCATTCTGTAAGAAGCCTAGCATTTATAGTGTGGCAAAATCTATGCTCTTTACATTATAATTTTGATATCAGGATGAAATTCAAGCCTCTACTAAAATTACAATTCTGTCAGGGCTGTGCCTGTGTATTCTCCTAGAGTATTTAATGACTGATACCCTGGGCAGGTTAGGAACTTCCCAGCTGGTCTCTGCAGAGATGAGGTGGGCTGTTTGGTGACAGTGAACTCACTTGAGATAAGGTGATTTAAATTCTATCTTTAAATCCAGAACACTTGCAAGACATTTGAAGGCTGTGTTTTCTTCCTGAACACTGCCATCTGCCCAAAATTATGGGAGACTGGTGAGCTGAGTAGCTCTCTAGTATCATTGCAGGGAGCTGCCTGGATGAGGCATTGCCTCATGTCCATCTGCCAGCTCCTGCTGTGCAGTCCAATTCAGCCAGCTCTTGCTTGAGGGTACTGGTGGGCACCTGTCCTGGTTTAAAAGACAGGTATCTTCCAAGAAAGCCAGGAACCTTCCTGGGATGGAAAAGATGACCTCTTCCTCCAAACTATTATAACTTTGAAATTATGGGGCTTTCAGGCAAAGGGGCTTTCAGCCTGAAAGGAATAACAAAATTATTCCTTCCAAATGGAATAACAGTTGTTTACTAAAAAATATACTTGTGTGTATATATGTATATAAAAACAGAATAAACAGCAAACAACAACAAAACAAAAAACCAGTAACAGGTTTCCTCCCACCCGTTAAGAGAACTTTTCCCCCCGTTGCTGTAGTTACAATTGGCAGGGTGTGCTGTTGGCTCCTGGCAGGGCAGAGTGGCTGCAGTGACTCCCCCACAGCTTCAGGGGCTGCTGTTTTCTCCCAGTGAGGCAGAGGAGCTGCGATTGTTCCCCCACGGCCTCAGGGGTGCTCCAAAGTGCGGAGCCTCCTGAGGTAGTGGTGGGAGCTCGGATGCGGGGAAAGATAGGAGATGGCTCCCTTTGCAAAACTCACAGGGAGCAGCTGGTCTCGGTACCACTCCAGGCGGCAAGCTAAACTGTAGCAATGTCCCAGGAACAGTGGGCTGAACAGTGAAGACGGGCTGAAACAACGGAGATGGGCAGACCCAGCGTAGTGAGCTAAACTGTAGCACTGTCCCCGGAGCAGCCAAACTCCCTCTGTAACATACATGACCATTCTCCTCCACCACCGAGCTGAAAAGCGAGAGGGCAGCCCCCGCTCCTCCAACTAAGCCTCGGTTAGCCCCAATGCCTCTCTTGGCATTATACTGCAATTCCTGAGAAAAAAAATCCCCCCAGCCAGAGAGCTCACTCCCCAGCCAAAACTCCCAAACTCTTGTTCCCCTGGCTGACCCATTACAGTGGTATGTGAGAATGCTTGGCCATTTCTTTTGTTTCTTAATTACCCCCTATTCATCTCCTAGATAACCCCTCCCCTTACAGCATCTTCCTTTTAGGTAACAGATGGGAGAAAACTCCCTGAAAAACCCAAACCCACAACAGCACGCCAAGCAGTTCATGCTCTTTTGATCATCAGCATTTTTCAAGCTGTATTTTGTCCATCTTTTCCACTGCTAGTGAAGTCCGTGTCTAAGAGCAGCCCACATAGCCCAGCCACCACAATACCATTTCAAAGCCTGACCTCTAGCTCCTGCCTTGTACTGGAGATGGTGGCCTTTCTCTGGTGCTGTGATAATTTCATATGGGTGGCCCACCTGTGCATATGCACCTGCATGAAATTGATCAAGAGGTCATTCTTTCCCTTTCCTTTAGTTTCACACTTATGTGCTGTCCTGGAAATGTGTACTTCCAGTGTAATCTTGTTTTTAATCTTGAAAGGAATGAGGGTTTGTCTTTACAAACCAGCTGTGGGCCTGCTGTAGATATGCCTAACACTGAGAGATGAAAGAAACAATGGGAGGAATTTCACTGATTGATGAATGGAATGCAAAACATTTGTCTTTACAAATAAACGGTAAGTCTACTGATAAAGGAAATTGTATATTGAGAGATGAAAGAAACGGTGGTAAGAACCATGAATTCCAGGAACTAAAAAATTAAGGGGCAGGGGGTTATACATTAGAAGGGAATCTTAGGTATTAGGAGTTCTGGGAAGTCTGTACCTCTCAATTACCTCAGCCAGTGGGAAAAGAAAGAGGGAAATGCTGTTGGGAAATTAGGATAAATAGGAGGCTGCATCCTCCAAAAATTTGAGAGAGCCCAGGGGAATGCCCCATGGCCTCTCCCTTTATTCGAATAAAGTAGCAGGACTCCTCTGTCTCCTTTTTGGACATAAACCTCTGGGGTTTGTGGATTAATTTTCCTGACAATCTGGTCCAGGTCAGACATCTGCGTGTCTAGTGGTCTAAGAACCACTTCGGATGTTGAATTCTGCCTGGAGGTGTTGTACCTGAGATACCAAACACAGCCTTTTGCAGCAGATGCACACTGTTGAGCGTGTGATTGTTGATTCTGTTCCTTAAACACTGTATTCCGGTCCTACTGGTCTTAAATTTGGACTCTTTGAAGTAGCAGTCACTCAATATTCTCTGTTCTGGAGATCTCATAGCTGAACAACCTGACTTGGCAATCAGGGAGAACTTCAGGAGACAAGAGTGCAAGGTGTCTTGGTTTGAAAAAGACAGATATCTTGTAAGGAAGGCAGGAGCCTCCCTTGGAATGGGAGATGCAACCCCTTCCCTCCAAATTATTATAATTTTGAA
>WEIT01018845.1:0-10085 GCA_013389985.1 Dryoscopus gambensis | reverse complement strand
AAGCTATAAATCTTACGCTATTTAAAAAAAATAACTGGATTAATGAGATGGTAATCATCCAGTAATAAGTAGAAAAATGAGGTGAAAAAAATGTTCGGAAATCTCAGAAAGTCGCACTAAGCTTAACATTTACACTGTACAGAAGAATAAAAAGTAGTAGGAGCTACAGCCCTACTGTGTTCCATTTATATTCCCCATAGGACACTTGCCCCGCTCTCGATTTTCTTTTGTTCAGGAGTAGAGCAGGAGCTCCACCTTGTGTTCTGTGGCACTCACGTCCACACCCGTGTGCACTCTTCTTGCCTCGAGAGAAGAGACTACTGAGCAGTAATCATATTTTTTTGCAGTACCTGGTAGACGAGTGCATGTATGTTAAAGTGGATATACTTTTCATGTATTTTCAAGGCATGTGTGAATGTTTCAAGCTTGAAATTTTGTTCAAATCCACCTCCCTTCATTCCAACCTAGTAAGTGTACAGCAGGCTCAGTAAGTTTATATAGCTGCCAAGTGTGATTTGACTCTGCTGCAGGAGAAACCAGACAGGTTGTTTTGGTACGGATCAGAATCAGATCACAGATCTTTCAGATCTCATAAAGGAGGGCACCAGTTCAGGGGAGGTGCCTGGGATGTTATAGTTATTTTACAAAAGATGAAAGGCGAATCTGTTTGACTGCTCCATCAAGGCAT
The DNA here is from genome assembly GCA_013389985.1 of Dryoscopus gambensis. Lineage (NCBI taxonomy): Eukaryota > Metazoa > Chordata > Aves > Passeriformes > Malaconotidae > Dryoscopus > Dryoscopus gambensis. The sequence continues at coordinate 9,397 of WEIT01018845.1, read as the reverse complement.
GGTACGTCGGAAAATCTGATCATTAGACCATCTAGTCAAAATGGACAGATGTAGCCCCACAAGAATCATACATTCTCCTTAGTCTTTATAGATGAGACGATGCAGTGAAAACTACCATCAGTATACTTTGAATGGTGCAGGTATCCAGGTCAGTACTAGAATCAAAAAAGAAATTGAGTCCAAGATAGAAACACTAAACAAATGCAGAAGGCTTCCTGAAGCATTAGTAATCATATCATAAAATACAAGGGACACGCACCAGCTCTCTGTGAAGAGCACATGAAAACAAATATGAACTTCCTATGTTAGCAGAATAAGCATTGAAGCTAAAGACATTTCTAAGTACAATAGCACTTTTCATTACTGCCTGGAAGCAGGACCAACTATAGATAGGTTAATGGTGCCAAAGTACCCGAAATATAATCTATAATGAAACAACAGTTGAGGTACAACAGTTCGGGTTCCTTGATTCCCAACTTGCTCTCAACACTGGATTAATCATCAATAATATATATTCAGCACTAAGTCTCAATACAGCACATTTTATGTACTCTAATATTGCAATCATTTCTCCTGGCTTACTATATCAAATTGACACAAACATTCCCACTTACAGTATCACACAATCAAATCTGGTGACTCTTTAAACTACATTTCACACTGCATGTCAAATGCAAGTGTGAAAGAGGAAGGAAGAGTCTGGAAAACGTAATATATTCAGACTGGAGAAAAGGCAGCTGGTACCTGTGGTCCCAGATCTGGCCTAAGACTAGCTTTGAGAAGATTCATGTTTATCAGCACCAGAGATTTCCACACTGTACAAAAGCTGGGCCTGAGTTCCAAAAACAACAGGCAGATGCATTGATAGGTGTGACACCACCCTCAAAACTGCAATCTGGAGATTCTGATCCTCTTTTTCAGCTTTGCAAGGCTGAGGCCAATTTTTCTATAAGATGCTCTTTGACAAGGCAACAGAGAAACTGAAGGTAAAAAATATGCCAAAAAGGATAGTAGAAACTTGCAAAGATTTCAAGGCTTTAAAGTAGCCCCTGCAAAAGCCATCTGATAATATAAAGGTAGTCAGAGGTTCTATGTACAAAATCCAAGAGGGCAAAATAAGTCAAAGGAGTTTTAGAATTTAAGGTAAACCATGTTCTCTGAAGAATATTCAGGCTACAAAGTGTTCTGCCTGTAAGGCCTCAAACAACATGTTCAACGAGACACATAAAATGGGCTTAGGGTTGTTCATGTACTCAGATTTAGATGCGTGGGAGAATACTGACCAGATATTCTCAAGAGATCAAAACAACAAGAAAGACTTTACTGGCAACTTTAGAAAAATCAGAGAACTTCGGCAAAAGGTTTAGTATAACATTCAATCAGCATAAAACACTTCTCAAAGCATTAACTTGGCCCATTCAACTTCGCAAACTCTAATCCCACTTGATTTCATGTTACTCAAAAAATTCCAAGAAGTGGGAATTAGAAGAAGAACGATAAAGAGAGAAAGAAGGAAAAGATATAGAAAAGCACACACACAACTATCAGCTCCTGGGTTCCAGCAGTGTTCAGATAGAAATTCCAAGAGGAGGGACATCCGATAACCTCGTGTTCAGCCTTAAATACTCCTTGGCCTTCCTAGGCCATTCCCCCAGGTGGGAGTTCCAGTTATTTGGCCACTCAGAAGCTGGGTTAGGGGCTCCAGAGGTGGGTTTGGATCAGTGCCTCTGATGTGCCAGAGATTGGCAGCCACTGTGGGGCTGGGATACAGTCTCTAGGGGTGGGGTGTGGAACAGTGCACAGCCTCGCCAGGGCACGGCCCAACCTGCCCCTTTTCCCCTCACACATGCTTCCCAAAATGGTCAATAGGGGATGAAATTCCTTTGTACTGGTTCTGACTGGGTTAATTTTCTCTGACTACATTTAATTTTCTTCATAGCAGCTTGTATGATGTCATCAGATTTGTTATCAAAACAAAGCTGATAACACACTAATGTTTCAGTTGAACAGTGCTTGCACAGCATCAAGGCCTTTTCTTGTTCTCACTCTGTCCCTGCAGTGAATAGATTGGGGTTGGGAGTGGGGATGAAGGGTGAAAAAGAGGCTGTGAGGGGACAAAACCAGGCAGATGCCATGCCATATAACATCATGCTCAGCAATAAAAAGGGAAACACAGGGGTTGAAGGGGTTAGCCACCCTCTGCTCTGGAATTGGTTAGACATTGTTTGACCCATGGGAGATGGTGAGAGATTGCCTCCACAGCATTTTCTTTTCTTTTTCTTTCTTTCTTTCCCCCTTTCTTTCTTCCTCCACTTCTCCTTCACTAACTAAACAACTCGGCCCACAAGTTTTCTTGCTTTTCCTTTTCTCTTCCCTGTCTTGCTGAGGGTGCATGGGGGGAAGTGAAGGACCGTTTGTGTGGTGCTTAGCTGCTTATCAGGGTTAACCCACAACAGGCTCAAAGCCCACTTGTGCACTGAGTATGCTATTATCTGTTCAAACTGGATGCTTTTTACGTGTACATTTACAGAGTGTACCCATGGATCATCACTCAAAATAAAATTCGTATTGTCCAGAGTAGAGGAAACCTTTGTGTCTGCTTTCACCTTAAGCCAACCAGCTGACAAAACTCCTCTCCTCACACATGGTAATCTTGCACCAGAGTCAGAAGAATATGGCAGAGACAGAGGGGCAGCTAAGCCTACCACTGGATATTCATTATACATTTCCACAAGAAATATTTTTCTTTCTAACTTCTTAGTTATAATGAAGGTCCCTCAGTTGTTCCTAAATTCAGCTACAGGTACTACAGGCCCTGTTTTTCAACAGGAACAGTTTCTCTTAAAGTACCTTTTCTTATTCCATCCCTCACTCGAGCGCCATCATAAGTCAATAGTTAAGCACACCTGACTACTGCTACTAACCAGGGATTCCACAATTTTTAAATTTTTTCTTTAAGGAATATCTTAATCAAAATCAGCTGGCTTACCTGTTGAAGCCATTCTCTGTGGTAGATCACCTCAAATTTCATGAGAACTCTTGCTACTTTGTTGTAGTTGCGAATTATGCGTTTGCCCTCTGGTGTTTGCAGAACTGTTGGGTGTCTCTGGAAAGTCTCCATGGGCTCCTTGATCCTATGGAATAGGTGGCGTGCCCACAAGATCTTACCAGCTATTGGAGGCAGATTACGAGCCAGTGGAGGGTCCTTCTTGTGCTTAGTGTAGATCTTACAGACAGTTTCTATGTCATGGCCATAGTTTTGAAATATTTTCTGATACTTTTCATCAATACCAAGGTTTGGGATTTGCAATCTGCTTAGAAAAATAATAATCATAAAAAATTCCTTCAACACTTCTGAAATCATTCCAATGCATTGTTGGAAAATACAGTCATTCCAGATTCCCTTGCATGCTTTAGAAAATAACTACTGTAGCAGGAGAGTTTTCAGCTTGAACAAATGCTGTCACAACCTGATTCCAAGCAACCAAGATTTAGACCAGATGATAAAAGTTTCCAAGTAGGCCTACACATTTTCTGTTTTGTCACTGTTTTCAAACACTGGGCTGAAATTATGTGCAGCAAACTGTAACCAATTCACGACTAGCTGTCTATTCTGTTAAACAGATTATAATATAACAACTGACAGAATAAAGAGTGAGGCTGTTTTGCAACAATGTTAATTTATACAGACTAATTTCACTGTTTCTTAATAAAAGTATTTTACTCTCTTCTCATTCCATTGTGGTAACATATTAATGTCATTGTTCAAGCACAAAGCTAAAGCAAATATGCTAACAAAGCATTCCTGTACTTATGCTGATTTTGAAAGACGAAGTTCAAAGTCCACTTATATTTTGCATTTGGTGATACAAAAAAATAGGGCTTTCATTCATTCAAGCTGCTGAGAAGATGGCCCTTAGCAGGGCTGAACAGTTGAGTGTGAAGAGGTTGAGTTGGTTTTCCTTGTATTTAAGAAAAATGCCTCCTGCTCTGGTCCCCCCTCGCTCCCCACTGCCCTTTCCACCATCCTCAATTTCTTATTTCCATTGCCTGGCAGAGGTTTAGCAATCTAAATAGGACATATTACCTTTCAAATTTCTTCAACATACTCAGTGCCCTTTCAGTGTTTAGAATATTTTCAAAGGTGATGTCCATGAAATTCCTTAATTGATCCTGAAGAAGAGTAAATAATTCTACATAAGAGAAGTCCATAAGGAACACAACTCAAATATGCCAGGTATTATTTGACAGGATTTATCAGCAATATATTAGAAGATAATTTATGAGAAAATAATCTCAGTAAGTATTATTTTTCCCTTTCTTCCTTCCCACAATAATTGAACAAAACACAGCCAACTTTCAAGGCGTTTTCTTTCCAAGTTCCCTCTGTAGCTGTGCAACCAACAAAAGCTTCTGTACCCTCCAATGTTTCACCATGCTGAGAGGCTTCAAAGAATGCTTGCTTACGTCTTTGGCGGCCAAAGCAAGACAAGCATTTATTTTAATTTTTTTTCTTCTGCAGATAACCTTTCCTTTCACCAACTTGTGATTTCAGAACTATGGGAAAGTTAATCATCTGACTTATTTGCACTACTCTCATATTCACTCAATGAACTCGCTCATTTTTTGTATTATTCTTTCTAGCATACAGTAATGAAAATCCCTTTTGTTGGAGGCCTTCAATGGCCTATTCCATGAAACTGGTCTGAAAGATAATAAATGGATGCTTTAAAGTGGAAACATATTGGAATAATTTTTAGATTTCAGAATACAAACTTTGAGATTTGCATAACTTTTTTGGTGGTAATTCAGAGAGGATAATAAGTATTCATCAGTTGTCCTGGTTTGACAGGAAGGAAGTTTTTTAAGGAAGGTGTAGTCAAACCAATCATGGATTAGAAGTGAATATTGACATCTGGTATGGCCACTAAGGAGATGTGTCACCTCTGAGAACATGGGGAGATAAAGGAGAGATTCACGGAGGCACTTCCTTTTGTGTTCCAGCCACTGAAAGGAGCACGTCTCCTCGTCTCCTCCCTCACCCAGCCCAAGGCCTGAAGGCCTGGGCCTGGGCCTGGGTGGGGGAGGGGCAGCCATGCGGCTTGAAGTCACTCGGCCTGAGGAGAGAGGTAGGCCGGAGCCCAGAGAGAGAGGGAGAGAGATGGAAGGGGAAGGGAATGGACTGAGCCAGCTTGCAGGATGGAAGGGTGGAGAGACGAGGAGATGGTTCTCTACCCCCCTTTTCCCCCCCTCCCANTTGTCCCAAAAAGGAGCTTCTGGTACTTGGTAAAGCGTCATTGAATCCTGAGGGCAGTCTCAATCCATGGATGGTGGTGAGAGCACCAGACATGGAAGGACACTATGGTTTGCAAGAGAGACTCCTCTCTTCTTTGATGGATTGAGATTTGATTATTTGAGTATTGTTAACTGATCAGGAAATCCAAGGTTTTGTCTAATTGTGGGAAGGGGGGAAGTTGGGAGGAGGAGGAATGTTTCTGAGAGTTTTCATGTTCCCTGTGTGTTTCTTTCCTTTAATGTAGTTTATTAAAGTTTTTTTCCTATTCCTAAGTCTGAGCCTGCTCTGCTCTGTTCCTGATCACATCTCACAGCAGTAAAAATATATTTTCATGGGGCACTGGCTTGTGTCCAGTGTCTAACCATGACATCAGTAAATTAAATTCTTGTTTGTATCATGAAACCTACATGAAGATCATTTATGTCTCTGCAAAACTCTTCATAGTCTTGGTCAAAATCAGTCCTCCGTTGTCCCAAGAAATCATAATCCTTATTCTTCATGTTGTCAACAATGCTCTAAACAGTTTCACAGAAAAAGAACACTATTACCAAAAAATGTCTTATCAAAAAGACCTATCACACGAAGTATTTAGCACAACATATATGTGGACACTCATATTTTACCTTTGCTATTAGTTCCCAGTACTTGCTGAGCAGTACAAGCAAACCACTTAAATGAAATATTTGCAAGAATTAAGTTGGTGTAATGTCCATTCAAATTTTATTTATATTATTTATTTCTGTTTGAAGTCAATTAGAACTGACAGAAAATTCAGACTTGCTTTTCATCAAAGACATTTGTTACTCATTAGACGTTCTGTCATGCAGATGTTCATTTTTATTCAAAACTTAAAGTTCAACATAGAAAAATATTTTCACATTATTATTTTCCATGTCATTTAAACAACTGATTCCATACAGACTATTCAAAAGACACAGTAAAATGCAGCACATCACCAGCCCACAACTTAGTATTCCTGGCTTCTCTTACACAGCTGCTGTCCACACACATGAAAGTGTATTTTAATCAGCATCTCCCTTGAGCTGTACACACATAAAGGATTTCTAATGATAAACTACTGTTCAACATCCTAGTAGTTTGCCACAGTGTAACTGTGAAACTCAGCATATTTTCAGCTCAGCTGACTTCCATTGTTGTATCATAAGTCAACTGAAATTCAGTTTCATTGCATTGCTTAAATAAAAATTCCATCTTTTGCTCTAACAACAAGCAAATCCTAGATAGGGACTAAGTGTTAAAGCACAAAAACCAGCAAAATACTAAATTCCTATAGTAAAACATTTTCATGACATATAATCAGTTGCATGACTAACTATAGCTATGGTCCGCGTCAAATATTTCAGTACCTCAATTTTGTCACTGTCAAAAAGAAGTGTGATCACTTTTCTGCCCTTTATACAAACTATCCAGAAACTTCCTTGTAGGATTTTTTACCTAAGCATTCTTCATCCCCAAAGGCAATTGACTTTACAGTAGCTGGGTCCCACACAAAATTCTATTTAAGGATTTGGGTGCTGCAATGGATAATGAAGTGTATCTGTATCGAGTTTGCATCATAGCCTGGGCTAATGGTCACAGGCAGCTTTTCCAACACAAATGCCCCAAACAAATGAGATTCCTGTGTGCCAGCCTACCAAAATAGTACTGTCATTGCATGATCTGAAAATTCTCAGCAACCTGGAGAAGCCTGGTGGCACAGCTTTGGAGACCACCTCTTGGAAGCAAAATTTAGAGCAGTCCACACCTGTCCTGCCCACATGGAAGAGTCTCGGACCAAGCTATCCTTCCAGCTGTGCCCTGGCTAACTCTCAGAATACTATAGAACAGAACAAAGCAGAAAATTGGCTACTGTGAAGGATGTATTCAAGGAATCAAAACCCCAGACTACAGAGGGAGTAAATCAAACCAGGAAGGACCATGGAATGCTCATATTTTACACTCTAGTTATTTCACTGAAGCAAACTTATTGACTCCAGACCATAACAAAAATGCAAAGGACAGAGTAAAGCAAACGAGAATGCCATATTTGCCTGTACAGCCACTGTATTTTATGTGGTCTCAAAACGCTGTCTACAAAGTCGACACATTGAATACTTCTGATTTATTCTAATATTTACAAGTGTCATAATTATGATACTGCACTAATAAAGTTACATTAAAAAGTTAGCTAACTCAAGCTCAGTAAAAGCAGGGAAGACTCCATTTGGTAGAAAAGAAAGCTATTTGAGAAAGAAGGAAGGAAAAGAACATGATTTAACATATTTATATTCTTAGAAGACCTCCTTGTTGTTTAAGTCACACATCTCTAAAAAAAAAAAATCAGGAAAGAAAACTGCATAGTAATACTAACAAGCAAAGGGACACTCATAGCTAGAGAACTTAAACATTTGTAGAGACAGAAATGTATCACTTCTCACTTTTTCTCCTGATCATAGCACAAAATCATGCTCCAATCACTCCTGTTACAGAGTTCCCCCACCTTGTTGCTTTTTTCAATCAGCTTCAATTCTAGCATACTTCTTTCATATGTCCAGTCGCACCTTTTCTTTCATCTTGTCTGCTCATTTCCCCGGTAATCACATATTTACATTCCTATTACCCGGTAATTTTAGCACAATTAAAGAGTTAATTTTTCTCTCAATAAACACTTCTCTAATTTTCATAATTTCCTTTTTAAGGTTCAAGTTAGACTGACACAATATACAAAATTTAATGTGTACCTGATATTTTGTGATCATTCCTTCCAATCCCTCTATTTTAGATTCCTGTAGAACTGAGTAGGTTCTCACAGTGTTGAAAACATCTATTATCTTTACCAGACGACGATGAAAGGCTTCAAATTTTCCAAATATATACATCTCACTAAAATTAAATTGTCTTTCAGCTGGATTTTGTTCCAAATTCTCTTTTATCTTGTGGAAGCAATTTTGATACTCCTTTAAAAAAAGAATTTAAAAGAATGTCCAGGATATAACAAAAGACACTGTCTTTAGCCAGAATAAAATTTACACAGACAGGTATTATCCTAACCTGATAGCAAGTAGAAGTTTCATCAATAAACAATCATGAACACTATGAAGACAGTAACAGAATTTGCCTCTGAAAACTAATCCAGCACACCCTTACAGGGTTACACATTTTATCAAATGACTGAATTGCACATATATGTATTTGTACATATGCTTAGCTAGGATGAAATTCTGTTTCCTCCATTTCACAGCAGGGCTTGATGTGTTTACTGAATAACCAAGATGACAACCCAGATTTCAGTTTCCAGAGACTGAAAATGTTCACATGCTGAGCAGTTTTATTGAGTAATCACGGTTCAAATATCACTTTCAAGAACAAAACCCTTTCTGAAGTTTTAAAGCTGCTCCGTAGCAGCTTCCACTTTTCATTCTGCATTCATAATTGGGCACAAACCTTACTCCTAACATGCTAAATTCTTCCCAAAGTCAGAGTACATAGTCAACAGATTTGCTTGAAATGGTTTCTTTCAATAGTAGTTTTCTTTATAATAAAATGTTCATTCTTTTTATCACATTTGTGTATGAATAACCCCACTTGGAGATACCAATACAAAAGGTCCAGATTTTCCTAGCTGCACTTGGAGTCCAGATTTTCTGAAGTTGTTAGTGATTTAAATTGCAAGTTTTAATCTATTGAATTTCTGAATGCTTCTGGAGCTAATAAGATTCAAAACCCTAATCTTTCAATGTATTTTCATGCAGCAACTGGACAATTGGATGTGTCTTTATTGAAAAATAGAAATTTAGTGCTCATTGTTGATGCTAAGATGTCATACAAATTTACACTAACTTGTGCTAGAACTAAGCAAGATTTGTTGCTTCATGGATAAAGCTCTAGTCTTCCAAGCACATATTAGGAATGAAAAAAAAAATAATGGACAAAGCCTACATGAAGCTCCCCATACGTACAGAGAGGTTACCAAATACACAGTCAGGCTCTTCTTCACAGTAACACATGGACAGAAGTCAAGAGGCAAAGGACATAAATTGAAATGGCTGAGGTTCTGACTGGACGGAAGGAGAGAATCTTTCGTCCCAAGGACAGTTGAAC